>JARHVA010006467.1:445000-472500 GCA_037957365.1 Torreya grandis | reverse complement strand
AGAAGAATATGATTGGAGACTCTAAGATTTAGTTCAAGAATTAAAATTATAAGTTCAATAGTGGTTTATAAAATATGAAACTTGATAATGGTTTAAAGGGAGGTTTCAAGTAAAGATAATAATCTGATAAGAAGAGACCAGTTGGAGATTGATTCATTTATGGAGGTGACCATTATGTCAAGAATGTCATTTGAAGAACAAGGGATATATTCCTCATCAAGGTAAATTTTAGTAGTGGATTCATGCAAATATTGACAATCATCAAGATAAGTATCAAGCTTCACCCATAGAATTGTTAGGTATTTTGTTTGATCATTTAATTTCTATTTTGATTGACATGAGATCTATACAATGTTTCATTAATCTTAGAATGTTTAGTAAATTATCTATAAAATTTGGATTTATAGAAAATTCATTGTCAGTACAATATGTGAATGAGTCTAAGGTGAGATTTGGTAAGTGATTAGTTGAAGTTGAGATTAGGTTTATTGAATTCACTATAATAGTGAATCTTTATGCTGCACCTTTAGGGTCGTATGATGTGATCCTAGGATTCAATTAGACTATAGAGCATAAATCTAAGGTTTAATATTACTTAAATAAAGTTGAGTTTCAAGATGATTTTGTAAATTGGACATAACTTCAAGGTGATAAAAAGGGAGTTGAAGTTGAGGCATATTTTTACAATTCAACTCAAAAAAGCCCAAAGGAAGGGATGTCAGGCATTTATCATTAAGATAAATGATATGGAGGAATATAAATAACCATCCACCAATGATTATCATTTTCTAAGTAATTTTCATGACATGTTTCTATAAGAATTACTAGGATCATCACCCAAGTGTGATTTTGATTTCTTGATTGATATCATACTTAGATCAGAATCATAATCTAAGTCACTGTATAGAATGATGACCATTGAATTGGTTGAGTTGAAGGCACAAATTTAGGAGTTAATATAAAAAGGGATCAGTGTGTCACCATGGGGTGCACTAGTTGTCTTTGTCAAGAAGAAGGATGGTACTCTTCATCTATGTATTGATTATAGGATGTTCAATAAGGTGATGATAAATAACATATATCCATTACTATGTAATGATGTTTTTTTTTATAAAATACAAGGGGAAATATTATTTTCAAATATTGATCTTAGATCAAGATATCATTAGTTGAGAATATGTGATGAGTATATTATAAAAATAGAATTTAGAACTTCATATGGGCACTATGAATTCATAGTGTTATCATTTAGGTTGACAAAAACACCTACAACATTTATGAATATTATGAATAGTGTGTTCAAATATTATCTAGATCATTTTGTTTTTGTCTTTATAGATGACATGCTCATTTATTCTAAAGATGAGAAAGGGCATCTGTAGCATCCAGAACTAGTTTTTTAGCATTTGCAAAATTATGGGTTATATGACAAGTTGTCCAAATGTGCTTTTTTCTAAAAGAAAGTGTATTATTTAGGACATATTATCTATACATATGGTATCTTAATATATCCAATGAAGATACAAGCCATAATGGAATGGTCAACACCAAATAATATGCATGAGGTAAGGAGTTTTATCAGATTAATAGGATATTATAGGAAATTCATTCTAAATTTCTCTAAAATAGATAATCTAATTACCTCTCTTCACTGGAAGAATCAAAGTTTTGTTTGGTTAGATACGTTTGAGATAGTCTTTTAAGAGCTAAAAAGGAGGCATATTTTAGCACCAGTGCTAAGAGTTCATGATCCTAATGGTCAATTCTTAGTGATCACTAATGTTTCTAGGCATGGACTTGGAGGAGTTCTTATGTAGGATGGCTCTATTTTAGCCTATGAGTCTAGGAAATCAAAACCATATGAGGTGAATTTTACCCATCATGATTTGGAAGATGCGGTAATTATATATGCCTTATAAGTTTGGAGGCATTATTTATTAATAAAACCATTTGAGCTCTAGACTAATAACTTGGGACTCAACTACATCTTCACCCAAACAAACTTGAATAATTATCAAAGATGATGGATATATTTATTATTTAATTACAATTTTGACATTAATTATATCAAAGGCAAAGAGAACATAGTAGTTGATTCTATAGGCCATATAAGGTACATATCAACCATAATTACTATCAAGAGTAATTTTTGAGATTAGATGATTAAATTCTCACTAAGAGATAAATTCTAAGATCAAGTTAAGAAAGCATTATCTAAGAATACACAAAATCCTAGGTATAAAGGATTCAAAATAGAGAGTGGTGGTATTTTATGGTACAATGGTAGGATGTATGTGCATGATAGAATGAATCTAAGGAGCTCAATACTAAAAGAACTACATAATGACCCATATTTAAGACATTTAAGAGTAACCAAACTCATGATTTAACTAAGACCACTCTATTTTTGGAAAGGAATAAAAAAATATTCAATGTATTTTTTGTGTCTTTGTTTGAAATGTTAATGTGTGAAACCTAAACTTGTCTAGCCAACTAGATTGTTATATGCACATGATATACCAAAAATGAAGTGGTAGGTGATCAACATGGAATTTATCTAAGGGTTGTCATTATCATGGAACTAGCATGATATGATCTTGGTTATAGTTTAAAAACTAAACAAGGTAGCCTACTTCATCCCAGGTAACTTGATAGATGATCTACCTATACTTGAGAAGAGATTCATGAAAGCAGTGTATCGAATACATGGTTTTTTAGAGAAGACCATTTTGGATTCAAACGTGAGGATGACTTATAGATTTTGGTCGACTCTAAATTCAACTCTAGGTATGTAATCAAAATTTAGCACTACTTATCACCTATAAATTGATGGATAAATATAGTAAGTTAATTAGATTTTAAAATATCTCCTTTGTATATATTACATAGATCAGCAATACAAGTGGGAGAAATACATTTCATTGGTAGATTTTATTTACAATAAAACATACTAACTAGCACTAAAGATGGATTTATTTGAGGCATATAAGGAAGGAGGTGTAGAACATCATTTAGCTAGGACAAGTTAGAAGATAGGGTAGTCTTTGGACCCGAGATGCTTTTAAAAATTAAAGACCAAGTCAGGACAATGAGGCAAAGGTTGACCAAGGCCAAAAATAGATAGAAAAGTTATTTTAATCTAAAGATAATAGCAAGGTAGTTTTCTAGAGGTGATAAAGTATTTATATGGATTAAGCCTAAAAAAAACTTGATTAAGTTTGGGAAATTAGTGAAACTTTCATCAAGATATGTGGGACCTTTCAAGGTTTTGGTAGTGGTTAATATTTTATTATAGAGGCTTGCATTTCCACCATCTCTAACTCTTTTTCATAATGTCTTTAATATGTCTTGTCTTAAAAAGTATGTTTTTGATCATTCACATATGTTGGATTTAAATTCTTTGTAGATTTTGAATCTTGGGGTGGCCATGCTAGAACTAATCAGAATAATTGACACTTAAAAAATTAATTTGTGTAATAGAAAAGTGTCATAATTCAATGTCTAGTAAGACAAATATTCTAAAGATAGCGCCACTTGGGAGGACTATAATGATTTTTACAAGCTATTTTCACATTTGTTTGCTTGATTTGTTGTTGTATATTATATTATTTTATAATAAATAATATTTTTAAATTTAGAACTTATGTTTGAATAAGTGTCATTGGGATGGTGACCTTCTTTAGGAGGTTTTGTGGTCAACACCATGCTATTTTAAAAAAAATGAGGACCCCTTGTTCAAATTTTACAAATTATTCTATGAATTAGGCATTCAACTTAATCAAAGTGCATTGTTGAATATCATGTTTTGATCTAGATTACATTGACATGCTAGCACATAAGCTTTATTTGATCTTATCTAATGTTGCTAAAATTTGGCTCATGTGTTTCCATCTTAAAGTATCAATGGATATTCATTAGAATGAACAAATGTTCATGGGTTTATGCTTCAATATTAAATTGACCCTTAGTTGGTTAACTAATATGGCTTTATTCAAGTCATTATGTTCACATTTGGTCCATAATTGATTAGTTGAATCCAAGTTTAAATAATGTTTAAAACCTTAGTCTAAACTACTTTAGCCTAAGTTCTTATTAAAATGGATTCATATTTTTGATGGGTCACTTTTTTCCATCTTAGTCTTAGTTTAATTTTAGCCTATGTTTTGATCAAGTTTATCAATTCATTAAAACTTTCAACTAAGATTTATGTTATGTATTTATATGTCTTGAGTATTTATTCTTTGATTTTACTATTTATAGGTATGAATCAAGCATAGGGATTCTAAGTGTCAAAACCTCACTCGATCAGATCAAAGATCAATGACATGCGAGTGATTACCCAAAGTTAATAAGTCAAAATCCCTAGGATCAAGATTGATGGTGTGTATTCTTACATAAAAACTTTGATCAATGATTCATTTTTAATATTTAGGTCAATAACTCAAGATTAAGGATTGATAATATGCATTCAATAGTATATATGGAGATTTAACAATGATCATGAAGTTAATATGTCAAAAGATCCTAAGAATGAACATGATAGTGATATGTGTCACAATCATGATAAATGTTTAATATATCAATGACCTATGTTTAATCATATGTTTAGTGGATGAATGGCATGTGTTTAATCATGCAAATCAAATATCAATGGTCCATGTTTGATCATACAGATCAAAGATCAATAACACACATTCAACCATGTAGATGGAGATTGATGGTATGAATTGGGTCAACAAGTTAATAATCCTAAATTACACACAAGTATTCCACATGTTATAAGAGTGTTAACTAAATAGACACTGATAGTAGAGTACATAGAAGGAATGCAAAGCTACCAAGTGTCCTAATCTCAAAACCTTAGATCAGACATCAATGGCTAACATTGAAGGTTGAGACTAGGAGACTCCTCAAGATATCAATGGATATAATTTTATCAAGTTCTAGGGGGCATGAGATGAATACACATGTTTGAAGTGACAATGGTCATGTTTTAAAATTAAATAAACAATGTGTTAAGGAGATGCCATATAGGTAAACATGTCAGATCAAAATATTTTATGGACCCAAGCATGTGAAAGTATAAATATGAGATCAAAATATGATATGGGTTACAAAATAAAATACTTTAAACTTGTATACCACTATTAAATATAATTTAAACCTTCCAAAATCCCTTAGACATAAAAAAATACTTAGAATTTTTCATACATTCATTGTTTTGAACTAGAAGAGAGAGAGCTTGGTAATAAAAGCTATTTGAAGAGTCTAACCAAATAGCCAAAAGTGTTGAATGATCACTAACAAGTGGGAAATTTAATCATATTCATAATAATGGTAACTTATGGACATATTTTAAATAAAATGGTTTAATTATATTTGTCATTAGACATAAAAAGTAGAGTTTTCAAAGATACAAAGTTTGTAGTTTCTTCACTAAATACAGGAGATGGTAACTACTCAATATTTTTCTAGACCATAAAGAACCAAGGAAGAGAAGAAGCTATTAATAATAAAGATATTTTATGATGACATCATGGTAATTCAACTTACATGACTCTATTATGTTGCTGTCAAGCCAGAGGTATAACACTACATTGCCATCCTTAGTTCTATTTTTAAAAATGCTAAAATCGATAAGGGTATGCTTATCCATGAACCTAGTTTGATAAAAATAGAATAAATATCCTATGTTTCCTTCAAATATTATTATAAATAACCTAGACCTAAAATAGACCTCACCTTAATTAATGCATGGGCCATAAAGATGACAAGATGGATATCCTAGTGAAATGGTTAGAAGCCAGTAACAAGGTCATTATAGATCATAAAAAGAAAATCCATATGAGCCAATTTAGACTAAGATTCATAATGGTTATGACCATGTTGAACAAATTATATATATTTTCACATATTATGCATGTGGAACCTATATAGGTGTTTGTTATACATTTCATTATTAAGGAAGTGGTAATACCTCTTTTACATGAAATCATTGGCATTTACTTAAGTAGACAGATATATGGTATTAAAATAAAAAAGAGAAATGAGTTATTCATGATGTCATATTTGTTATATGCTTTGTGTGCCACAGCTAAAATCCACTACCAAAGAGAGTGGTCTCCCAATGGCACTCAAACTATGTCCCAATATTAATCAAAGTTGCATATTTACAAATATATGGACCATATCCAATTCATTTTTGATTGTGTATATCTTACATTGAGCCAAACCATCAATGGTTTCCCCATGATGAGAATAACTCTTTTGATTAATAAATCTATTAAATAAATGGGAGATATATGGTTATACCGTAATTATATCATTATCAAAATAGAGGGAACCTAAAGTACCCTCCTTAAGCTTCTAATACATGTGCTAGATAAGTTGATAAAATAAGAAGTAGCATATCAATTAATCAATGGAATATATGGGATATGTAAGGCCAAGAGGAAAGGACTTATCCATGGATTTCCCATGACTATGGGTAGAACCACTTTTAGACAATGGGACCAAATTGAATCAACTTCAAAACATAGGTTTTCTTTCAATTTGCAGATATGTGACCATAAATAGTGGGATCCCAATGGTAGGGTAAAAGAGAATTGGAAGAGCAAAGGTATTCTAGTTGTACCTTATGAATATGAACCTAGTGCATTTGACTTCATGTATACTAAGGTAGACACCTATTATGAATTTTCTAGAAGGCTAAATGAATATAATATAAAGTCTAAATCTCGATTGTTAAGAGATCAAGAAATAAAAGATAAATAGAAACTTGGTCATAAATAATATCATTTGGTAGATGTTAGTCCTTATAGGCTTCCCATAGATAACATAAAAATAGAGCACATGCCTAAATAAATGAGACCAAGAGAAGTTATTTCAAGCTCAGCCCCTAAATCTTTTGGAATAGTAAAACAAGGTTTGCCTTAAAAAGAGGACATTCACATGATAGCTTTCAATCCACAAGAATCTCTTGAATATGTATTGATAATGTTCTCCATGACCTATGAATTAGATAAAAATGCATAAGAGGAAAATGTTAAGGAATCCAAATAGGAAAAGGGAAAAGAGAAGTCATTGGACTTAGTGATTTTTGATTCTCCCAAGAGGAAGGTTGAGAATGCAATTATTTCAAGAGCAAAGAAATTAAAAATGGCTATCATTCCCCCTTTGAAGGAAATCAATATATTAAATGAAGATAACCAAATATATGCACCATATATACCTAAATGGTTCATATATGAACCAAATTTAGAGAATCTTCCTAGTACCTATCACCCATGGGCTATAGTAAAGACTCCAAACATAACTCTATAATAGGAGTTAAAGCCTTGGATCATATCATTGTAAAATAAAGAAGAAAGGAGGCTTGATACTCCAAATCCATCACTAGTCTAGTCACAAGTAGAGGTTCCAATCAAGCATATGGGCTAGTCTTCAATGGGAATCGGGTATGATCTAGCTACTATTGGCCTACAAAGAGTGAATAAGATAGTTATCATAGAGGAAGGTCAGGAGGTTCTACACCAAAAGGTTTAGCCTTTGGTTCACCTAACTCAGAAGAGGGAACAAATACCAAGGTAATACCCCATGTTTGAAGAAGATGTTCTTGACCTAACCTAATCCTAGTTAAAAAGGATATAGAATACCATCAAAGGGATAAAATAAGAGAAAAAAATATTAGAACAACAATATATTCTATTAGTACCTATATATATTTTTAATAGCTTTGAAAAAACTATCAATGATACATTCAATTCTTTGAAGGCAATAAGGTACAAATTGGACATGGTGAGTAAATAACATGCCATGGATCTAAACCAAGTCAATAAGTAACAAGGCTCAGATAAGAAAATAAAGGCAATAATCAATATATTAATGGAAAATTAAATCCTTGAGCTTAAAATTTTCATCTCATCACACTTAAATATGGCCATGATAATCTTAATGGAGAAAATAAAGGACATAAATAAGTGGTCAAAAGGCATGAAAAGTCTCTCTGGTGACTTCAAAAAACTAGAGGGAAGAATGATATAGATATTAGGAAGTTTGACTAAAAATTCAACCATCTCCAGTCAAACAGGCCTAATAACTAATGAATAATTCTAGCAGAGAGCTATAGAGTTCATCCAAGATGTCAAGAGTAAAATTAAGGGCACCATAGGGGCTGACAAAAAATGAATCTTAGACATGATCTTGTCAGCAAATGAAAATATTGGTGATTATAGGAGCATCAAGGAAGCCATGGGTAGAATGGATGAAATCTTCAAAGATTTAATAGGACAAATAGAGGAGTTATTCATAGAACCAATCATCAATCTCAGGTTGATTGATGAACAATATGAAAAATCTAAGAAGATTTTGGAATAAAAATAAAGGGCTGTAAATTTAGGGGCATCTCAAAGTTAATAAGGTTGACTTAGAATATTCTTGTGTATTAGAACATGTAAATAATTTAAAAATAATATACTATTTTATAAAAGCATGTACAATGTGTAACGTACATGGTTTATAGGTTAGTAACATTTGAAAAGTATCATTGGTATTAGAGTATTTGTAAAAGGAATTTTGTCATTGACACTTGTTTGATTCCCATTTGATAATGACTAACCAAAATATCCAAAAGGTTGCTCTTATAACCCATAAAAGTGGGTATTATCATTGAAAAAAAGGAGAAAGTTTTGAGAGCAAAACTATTGTGTAAATTTTGGAGCAAGTAATACAAGCAAGAGAATTATGTGAATATTGTCTCATTTTGTCTATTTATTTGTTATCATGGTTGCTTCCTCAAGTCTATGTTCTGATGTTTATATTTGAATTACTTTTATGAATTCTAGATGTGCATGTATTAATCTAGAGTTGTTAATTTGAGCTTTGCGCTAGGTTGACTTAAAGTTGTTAGATTCATTTCAATATCATTACTTTTTTAAAAGATGTTAAAATGCAATTTTGTTGTTTAAATAGATCTTTAAAGTGAATGTAATCTCTAATTTGTGTATTTTAAAATATTCTTAGACATTTGTCTAGTATATGATATGATCTATACTATTTGGTAATTTCATGTCATTTGTTAGTTTGAAGATGCATATTGATTTAACTATTTTGGGAATAATAGAGTTTTATTTCTAATTTACCTAAAGGGTCCAAAGTAATAAATCAGTGTAGAATATATAGATAATTATAGTCTTTATTCGAATAATTTATATATCCTTTTTACCTTTCTAAAAATATAAATAAATAAGGGGAAATATAACTTATCTATAAATAGGCTAAGATGGTTGATACAAGGTCTGAAACTAGATGTGTAGGACTAGGAGAGTGTTGCAAATCAAAATCTAGCTTTCATTCAGCAAAAGAATAGGACTGCTAGAAATAAGACACTTTGGGGTTTAATGTTGTTCTCCACTCATGTTTCTATTGTCCAAAATGGTCATAGAGACCTAAGTTTTCTAGGTTCTTTATGGTGTTCCTCTATGAGCTTACTTGTGAAATATTGAGTGTTGAATGTTGACAGAGCTTGTTGTAGAGATGATTTAATGTTTAAAACCTAACCCTCTATCATGCTTGATAAATGGATAGAAGCATAAAAATTGGGACACCCTAGGGTTTAGTGCTATAGTCTAGGTATGGCACTATTATCTTGTAGGTTTAGGACCTAGGGGATAAGAGTTTGGCTGGGCTTGAATCAGGGTCATAAAGCTTTTGGATGACTGGCAATGAGA
The DNA here is from genome assembly GCA_037957365.1 of Torreya grandis. Taxonomy (NCBI): domain Eukaryota; kingdom Viridiplantae; phylum Streptophyta; class Pinopsida; order Cupressales; family Taxaceae; genus Torreya; species Torreya grandis. Next base: position 462,772 of record JARHVA010006467.1, on the reverse strand, counting down.
AAAAGGGTGTCTAGAAGGGTCACAAGAGAATGCAAGAAGGACCTATGGATTAGGTGTCACAAACCACACTCAAACTACCAATTTGGACATTTTATATGACTAAATTTAGCCCCCTTTTACTCTAGTGATGTAGCAAAGTGAAATACTAGGATAAACAAAAATTATAAAGTGTACCTAAACTTATTGACAAGGGTGAAGCCCATGAAGATGTGTGATGCTAAGTATGCATAGAGAAAGAACATCATGAAGCATAATTTTGTAATAGAAAACAAAGAGTAGATCAGTTCTTACTAGACATGCTATGTCTAAAATAAGAATGTATAAAAGCTAGGTAAAAAAGAGAGGAAGAGAAAGGAATGAATTTACCTCACTAGGTACGTGAACCAATACAAAACCTATTGTGATGTTGAGTGATGTTGGGTATGTGCTTAACTAAGAGTAATATTATGAATGGATCCGAGTGCTTAATTCCCTGAGTGTGGCTCAAGAATACAAATGTTGGCCTTTTGGCTCCATCATTACCCACTAAGTGAAGCTATGTGGTCATGCATGTGTTAATCAATGTTTGGCCTATGTGTCCAATCCCTTTGAGTAGGTGGCTCAAAAATACAAAGGCTAGCTAGTCCTTTGGATCCATCATTGCCCACTAAGTGAATCTATGAACTAATACTGGTATGAATGTGTGTCATATAAGATGTCTCTTAAATCTCATGAATGTTTTGTAATTTGATAATGTGGCATGGATAGTCAAATGTGTACTAATAACTAGGCTAATCTTAGTCACTTTGAAAGGTGGAGATTAGGCTTGTATGAAAGCCGCTCCAAAACTAAGAACTAGGCTTATATGAAATCCACTCCAAAATTATGCCAAACACCTACATATATAATAAAGCATACAACTGATAAGAATACCTAGGTAATAGAAAGAAAAAAAGTCAAATTTGCTATGCACATTGTCCCTAATCACTGGTGTATGTAACATGGATTCTAATCTAGAATTTGTACCAACTACCCAATCTAAAACTAAAAGTGAAATACATCATGTTGTGGATGATACCCCCTATATCTATATTCTCTTAGAAAATATGTACTAAATCTACCCAATATGAACTAAACTATATCTAACAAAACTATAACTGACCTTACGTTTCTATATATTTCTAGAAAATCTAGTTTTTTGTTATTTAGATAAGAGCACCAAAAATAGGACACTTTATTATCTGATGTTGTAGTCAAAATATGGCACTCTTGTCCTTTGTTTTTTTTATCATTGTTCTATGTTCGTCACTATTTTCCTATTCTATTCTACCTGGTTTGGTTCTAGTTGATGTTCTAAGTGTTCTAAAAACTAAATTTTTTGATCAATAGAGGATTTGATCTCTATGATAAAACCCCTATTTCTGGCCCCCTCTTTTGAGGGTAGAAATGAAGACCCTACAATGACTACCCTCAAAATAAATATCCCTATAAGTGTGTTATGTTACTAAATACATGATATAGAAATGATAATCAAAATATGTCTCAAGATATAACATAGTTTGTATTAGAGATTGTTAGGTCAATAAGGGTATGCTTATACATATGTAAAAAAGTAATATAATGTGAAGTATACTAAATTAAACTAGAAATGATAGTTTTCAAAGAGGGATGGAACATGATGTCCACCATGGCATCCAAGAAAGCAATATAATTCATGATGTGGATCATGGAATTACAAATAATGAGAAGAAAACAAACAAAAAACACATAAAGAAAGAAGCAAGAAGTACACAAAAGTGGCCAAGGGGCCAAGAAAATAAGGGACATGGGCACATGTCACTCAAAATAGGAAAGAAATCATATAAAGAATGTTCAAATTCCACATACACATACAATTATAAACAAAGAAGATTGACATGAGGGCCATAAGCACATACAAGAGTAAAAGAAAAGAACATTGGTGAATGTCCTAAGGCACACACAAGAATAAAAGTAAAGGACATTGGAAAATTTCATAAGGTATAGATAAGAGATAAAATAGGAACTAAGAAATGAAATCACATCTAGCTACATAAATCAAGAAAGGAAGGTATGTAAATGCTATAAATACAATCAAATATTAATTAATCAAAGCAAGAAGTGAAAGTATACAAAACATGTATTGCAAGAATAGGTAGATGATAAGAAATACGAAAGTGATATATACTAATGAGTGTTGATAGAATAATCTATGTAAGCTAGTAAGTAATGTACATCATCATGATAACTAGAGTGTGTGGTGTAGGAATGACATAATCTGGATGGTGTAGTCATATAGAATATGCCCCCGATGGGTAGATATGTCAATGTATATATTTAATGTATGAATTAAGATAACCCCTCAATGGGTACAATGAAGCAATCAAGGATTTGGGTGTCACTGCAGACACTCAAATAAGATCAAGTGAAGCATGGTAATGTAGATAAATTGACAAACGATAGCATATAACAACAAAATGTTAGTCTAGCATGGTAGTAGAAATGTAAAGCATGGATGATGCATAAAATTGAAATGTTTTTAGTGTTTTTTTATTTGAATGTTTTTGTATGTTTAAATTTTGTATTGTTTTTGGTATTTTTGAAATAAGCTATGTATAATCAATCATAAGGAAACTATGTACAATAAATTTAAAAGAAGCTATGTTCAAGTAAGACTAAGAAAAAATGATACTAACCAATGAGTCTCATGAGATACTCCCTATCATGGTGTCTTGTATCAAGGAGAGGTATCATGCATGATCATGAAGCATGTGGAAGGGTAGAGACTATGACTCTATAAGCTATGTATGTTATAAGTGCTCTAAAATGTCTATAGTGTAAATTGACTATGGGGTACCCCTAAAACTCTAAAAGGTGGATGTAACTATGGATATCTTAAGGACCCATATAGTGGTAAGAGAATCTCTCTAAACATGTGATCTATGTGTAGAGTCATGAGACCTCAATAATACTATCTAGGGTATGAACACTATAAATGGAAATTATCTAGATTCATACAACTATGGTTTCTCTAAAAGAGGCCTCTGTGGAAGTGCATGAACTCTCTGTACTGGTGAGGAAGGCCTTGACTATGGTTGAATCTAAACTATAAGAAGAATTATAAGTAGTGAAGGAGCTAAAACTAGTGATTGTAGAGTAGTAGATGGCTCTGAAGTGTAGAGTGGTAACTCATATAGAACTTCACAAACTATAACAACCTAACTAGCATGAATGAATTTCATGCATCTATGAATTATATAAGGTACTACTCAAAGTTTTTAAATATATGGTCGACCAAGTAACATCCTACACTAGGAATAATAATAAATGGTGTGGATACATGTGTTAGACCAACCTATGGAGGAAGTATAATCACACCAAATAAACATTATATGTACCCATTAAATATGTTGATAACTATGCTCATTAGTGTAATATCCTACTGTAAATATCCCAAATGATGTAGTAATGTCATAGTGTACATGTTCACAATATATATATTATGTATGAGAAAACTATGAATGCAATGATCATTATTGTATGCTTTGATAAATAATACATAGTAATTTGAATCCTCATCAACTATCTCTTACTCTGAAAATGAGATCAGGTCTAGTTGAAACTCTAGAATTATGTACACCAATCATGTTCCTTAAAGGATGTGACTCAACTGAAATTGCCTAGTATGTAGATGGTGGAGGGTGTGCATTATATGCATGGTGAATGCCTAATGTATCCCCTATCTCTTATTTATATTTTTTGGGAAAGAATTTGAGAAAAAATTTAGAACCTTGTTTAGTGTTTTCTTTACCTGAACAGGTTCAACTGGAGTTCTAAGATCAATGAGGTTACCATCTATCAAGTCACAAATTGATGCATTTTTTTTTTGTGTGGCTTGGTTCCCTATGAAAATCACAAAATGCATTTTGATCATATCCATGTGGAAGAGGATTTATTATATCAACTTCCCAAATAGTAGGGAGAGATATGAGACTGCATTCCAATAGTTACTATAAGACTCTAGCTAGAGATACTCATAGATTAGTAAATACTCACCGAGGAGGTGATGATAAAACCACTCACTAAAGGGGCTCTAAATCTATATTGACTATAGGTTGATTTTGACTTTTATTGTCATTAAACTTTAATTTTTATGAGAATTTGCTATTACTCTTATTTGTTGTTGTTGATATGCTTGTGTACTTAAGTTTGCCTATTGAAATTAATTTGACTTCCATTTCCTTTAGTGTATGGCATAACTCAGTGAAGGAAGAGAACCTTTTCAACATTATTGACTCATGAAAATCTGGTAGAAGACTCTATTTAAAGAGATCATATAATTCTTGATCAACCATGGGGCTATTCATTTTAGCAAAGATAGTCTTATATCAAAGAACATAATCTATGAGATGCTCATTTGAACTTTGTTTCTATTGTGTAACTTGGGCATAAGAAATTTTTTCACTTATGTTAATTACGAAATAAGATAGGAAAATTTCATATAAAGGATTGAATACATTGACTAACTAATTTAGTATAATATAAAACCATTGTAAATCATAATCCTTTAAAATTCATAGAAATAGCTTGGCTAGTAATTAGTCGTTTGGTACATAGTCTAAGCATGCTATGTGAAAATATCTTAAGCGTGTCTCTAGATCACACTTTCCATCATATAAAGTGATATTAGGTTAAACCAAACCTAGTGGAAAGGGTGTAGAATCAATATGAGGTGACAATGGTGTATGAAGTAGAGTGAAAGAATCCAAATCTTGTATTGGTCTAGAGGCACCTTAATCAAGATGTAGCACCTTAGATTGAAGAGAATTTATCTGCTGCACAAAGGAAATGACATTAAGATATTAAGATGTAATAGTAGTAGCTGGTGGTGCCTCACATGAAGGTTGGGATGCTATAGGGGTTTTTTGAGACATAGTTGCCCTCATTGTGTCATTTCCAACTAGTTGCTCTGAAGGAATGGAAGATTAAACTTGCTTAGCCTTTTCAATTTCTATGATAGATTGTAAGATAAGATCATGATCTCAAGGTTGTTCCCTAAGTCTCTCTCTAAAACTTTATATAATCAAATATTTTTTGATGACAACATAATTATCAATAATAGGTGGAAGTGGATCAAGAGCTTGATAAGGTGGGTCATGAACATCGATGTGTGTATCCTCATTGTTATTCTCATATTTATCATTATCAAAATTATCCTCATGGAAATTAGTGTAATCTAGATGTGTATAATCTATATCAATAAACTAAGTAGGTTATTTATCCATGGTATATGGATGGATTGAAAGAATCTAGGTGAATTTAGAAGGGTTGTCATGAAGTCTTCTACTTCATTTCAAAGGAAGAGATGCAAGGAGCTTAGTTGGCATAAAGAAAACAAATTGAAAAAATAAAGATAATATTAAATAAATATAATCTAAATAGTGAACTAGAATATTCATAAAAATGATATGAAGCTCACAAACATGTAAGGTTATACCTCAAGAAGCAAAGGGATCTAGTAAATTCAACAAGGGTTTGAAAGAAATAATTTTTAAAATTACTATGGTAAATTTTAAAAATCAAATGTGAAATTTTGATTTAAATATGAAAGAAAAATACTGTAAAAATTATCAAGAAAATTTACCTAAGGTTTCTAGGGTTTTTATGTGTAAATAAAGTAAGTCAGGTTCACCAAATGATTTAACTATTTTAGGAATAATAGATTTTTATTCTTAATTTAGCTAAAGGTTCTAGATTAATAAATCAGTGTAGAATATATAGAGAATTATAGTCCTAATTTTTATAATTTTTATAATTTATGTATCTTTTTTACCTTTTTAAAAATAGAAATAAATAAGGGGAAAATATAACTTATCTAAAAATAGGATAAAATGGTTGATATATGGTCTAAAATTAGCTATGCAAGATTGGGACAATGTCACAAATCAAATTCTGGCTTTTTTTGGTGAAAAGATAGGATCATAAAAAGTAGGACACTTTGGAGTTTGATACTTTTGTCTACTCCTACTGATATTGTCCAAACTAGTCATACAGACCTAAGTTTTCTAGGTCTTTGTGTTGTCCTTATATGAGCCTGTCTATGATATCTTAAGTGTTAAATGTCGATAATTCTCACTATAGAGATGATTTAATCTTCAAACCCTAACCCTCCATAATGATTGATAAACAAGATTTGAATCACTTAAAAAGGGTGGTTTAGTGTGTGTAATATGTACTGAACATGTGATCCACACCCCTTGTGTGGGCGTGCTACCTATATACCAATACTCTGAAGAGGGATCAAGCCATATGTATTTCTCACCTAATGTGACTTTTTCAATAATGTGATGTGAATGATAAAATTCCATATTGATAGTTATTGAGGTGGTTAGGGACTAGTATGAGAGTTTAAATATGCTTTTAGTTGTGTTGGGTGACTGTATGCAGAGAATAGGGAAGTTTGCCTTAGTAGTTTTCTTGTATTTTTGATTGCTTTGTAAGATTTATCACCTCCCTTTGTAAATGAGCTTTGGATGGGCTTTTATAGGGAACCATTTGTCATGGGTTAGATGTATTGATGTTAGGCTGACATAATGAAGGATAGGAATCAGATGAAAACAACCATTTGGGCTCAAAATGAAAATGGATAGGAGTGATAAAAATAAGACACCCTAGGTTTGGGTGCTATAGTCCAGGTATGGCAATCTTGTCCTATAGGTTCAAGAATTGTGGGGATAGGATTAGCTTGGGAAATAGAGTTTGGCTAAGCTATAATTAGGGTTCATAAGGTTATAGATGAATGGAAATGAGCAAAATTGTGTCTACAAGGGTCACAAGAACATGTAAGGACCTACAAATTGGGTATCACAAGACATACTCAAACTACTTATTTGGAAAATTTATATGACTACATGTATCTTTGATAACATTAGAGCTTTGTCAAGATTTCTAAACTAAGAAATAGAAACATCTATCTTTATGCCTTACCCTACTTATTTTTTCATTTTTTGATCAAATCATTATAGTTTACTTTTTCATTATTAATATTCATGTTAGATTAGAGTTTCAAATTTTAGATTTTGATTATTGTTCATCTTATTTATCTAAAACAACATTCATCTTTAAAAATGTTTTAGGAAAATGGTTGCTCTAAATAACCACTTGTATAATCATTTTATGAAATCGTCAAATAGCTCAGCCACTACACCACAGATCTCAGGAAGATCACAACTAACAACTCATGAAAAAGATTATTTGAATCTTAAAATGAGAAGTGTTTTCAAAACTATGATAACCCAATGATACATTTGCATGCATCAACAAGAAGGAAGGATATCACATCCTTATTTCTCTCTAAAATAAATAACCTTTTGATCTATGGATTTTTATGATTGTTAGTTGATTAAATAATGTTTAATTAAGCTTTATATCATATGTTAATTATGGGATAGTTATAGTTACTTAATTTACATGATTTATTTGCTATGAGATATATGTACCTTATATTTTGTACATTATGATTATGTTTATTAGTTATAAAGTAATATTTTATGGATATAATTATGTTTCAGTTCAACTACTTTCATTTTTGTGAGGTGGATGCATGATAGATCCATCCCTCGGAGTATGATAGAAAGAGAGCATCATCAGAGAGGATGGTGTATATAGAGGCATTGGGGGATGAGATAAAGATAAAAAATTAAAATGCATGCACACACCATAGTATAATGACATGTTTTGTGATTACTATAATGACTTAGATAGTTGTATTATGTTTAATTTTTTATTATGTATGTCTTTTATAATATTTTTTTGTTCTATGATCATGTTGTTTGATTGTGTAATTTCACTAATTAAGTTGTGTACTTAATTAATAAATATTGATTTTATTACTTTGTTGATTGGAATAATATATACCTATATTATTATGAATTACCATTGTATTGTACATAGTTGAGTGTTTGTTTAAATAGAGTTTTGTTTAGATTCCTTTTTGTGTTAATAAATGTATTTTATTACTTAGTTTAGTCAGTTTATTAAGTGACTAATTATGTTATAAGGTTACTATTATCATTATATTAGTTTCTTAAATCTATAATAAGACATTAATGATTTAAAATTTCTCTGTTATTCATTAACAAATGATTTTATTTGACATGAAAAAATGAAAATAATGCTTAGCCAATAAACATAATGTTATGCAAAGTGTTTTAGATAAATTCATTTTTTAATGATTATATAGACATCATTATGTTTGTCAAATCTTTGATAAATTATTATTGAAATAAAAATCACTAAGAGGGATGGGTGAATCAATGTTTAAAAACTTTGTTTCACATGTAATTTATATTCCTTGAACCATCAAAGCAATATAATGATATAACAATGCATAAAGAATCATTCACATGAGCATAATACAAGAAAACACACATATGAGTGGGAAAACCTCAAGGGGAAGAAAATCCACAGTGATATAGGCAAATGGAGTACAATACTATAAAACTTAATATTAAATTCTATTGAACAAAAACTCACCTTGGATCACTAACCCCAATACAGTCAAGCATCCACTTGACTAGGATTTAACAAGTACCTATTGGTAGAGAAGCACCAAATCCCTAAGTGACTAAAAACCTCATAAATTTTGATCACCATACCTTTAATTTATTTTTATGGTCTCATTTAAAAACCTTCTTCTGTTCAACCATGTAATATTTTATTCGCTTATGTTGCATACATCAAATAGGCATAATTTGTCTTGTATATACAAGTCTAATGGTCACACACCACTTGGTCAACCACACACCTTGAAAACATTAGGTCAGACATATAATAGGTATTATAACATCTTATTAACATGATTCAAATGAACTTTGGATCTCTTTTGTTTTGTAACAACTCTATTAGGCCTCATTTTTCTTTTAGGTCTCATGGAGACCTAATTGCATTAGGTCTATCTTCTTAGCATAAAAGATTGATCCTCTTGGGCCTAGATGGAATTATAAAACAATAAAAAATAATTAAATAACTTATATAATGACCATGTTAATTATTTTTTATACTTTTATCCTTTTCTCATACTACAAATGCTTTTTTAGGACAAACTGTCCTATTAGGCCTATGTACATCAAAAGTCTATCTTGAAAAAATGAAGCTTAAACACCTTTAAGATATTGGAATATGATAAAATAAAAATTTATATATATTATAAATAATTTATATTCATCACCAAATTATTGGAATACTTTCACTCAAGAGATAAAGGCTCAAGAACATCTCAACAACTCACTCACTTAGAATTGCCAATTTACCTCAAAAACTAGTCATGGTGAATTAGACCTTTGACACTTGTGTAGACACTTGTAATAAATATTTATGAATGTAAATGGTATTATTATATATTTATACCACAATAATATATAAAAGTTTTATGGTCTAATGACAAATATTAGTCTTGCAGACCAATTTTTTGGCCTTATATCACACAATCTTGTCTGAACCAGATAGGTCATTTTGTGAACAACTTTTTCACCATATTCATTAACCTTAAAAGATTATTTAAATAATTAAAATGAACTATAATTCATAAATAAAATATTGATTCACTTTTTTTCATCTATATGATATTCTTAGACCCTCAAATCCATCTTCTCATCCATGTCTAGGTTTTGCACTATTTTCATCATTAGTTATGTCTATGACTAGCTAACTTGGATGAAAAAATTAGAAAATTTGAATGATATAAAACATCCATAAATCATAATTTACATTAAAAATTATTATCTATCTTATTCTCCTTCCACTTTATTTTTTTGACCAATATAACTTTTGAGAGCTACAATAACTTCTTGATAAATAAGCTTATATATGTGCATTTTCTCTCTCATCTAACTAACCACCACCACTTGGAGGTGATTGAGAGAGTTAAATACATGATATAATATATTTTATATTAATTTTAATCCATTATAATCTGATTTGAACAAGATATTTCACATTGTGTCCTTATTAGGGTTTTAGGGAGGTTTAACACAGGGTGTGGTGTTAACGATTGATCATAATGGACTATGCATTAAATATAAAAAATTGATTGGAGATGTTATATAGGACCATTACACATATCTCCTTAATATATTAGGTTCTCATGTAGAGGTTACATATTCCAAAAAAATCTAAAAGTTCTTTTTTGATCTTGAGACCTCATTCTATGAATTCAAGAAGGCCTAAAACATTGATTCATGAAATTTGCTTCAAACCATGACCTCAAGATTTGTGAACATGACCAAAAAAATTATATTATATTTTTAAATTCTCAAATATTCATGATTTCCTTGAAATATGATCTTCATATCTCATTAGGCTAGGTAGGGTCTTAGAGAGGTCTAGGTATAAGCTTAGTCTGAAGGTCCTACCCCTTTAAGCTCACCCTGAAACTCTAATGAATTATTCCATGCCTCGCATACATGATAAAATAGTGACATAAAATATTCACATTATTTTTTTCATTAATTTTCATGCACATACCTCTTCAAGTCATGACTAACCACATGACTAGTATTCCTCTATAACTTGAACATCCATGACATGTACCTTCATGAAAACATAAGACATTACTTACCTTAAAATTCTCTCTTTATCTTTATCTCATGACATCACTCTCTCATAAAAAAACTCTCTCAATGTTATTTGTCACATCACACACTGCCAACTAGTCTTATTCATCTTTGACATCAACCTTCACAAGATGGACCTTTGACATTAATGACAATACTTAAACAATATCCCCCTTTGTCATTGATGACAACCACTCTCAAAAACTTCTCTGAATAAATAAATTCTCCCTCATTTTAAAATTTCTCTCCCTTTGACATAAATGATATAGAGATGCCTTCAACTTCTTGGATCATACTCCTTGTAACCAAAACACTCAACACAAGATTCTGAGTTTATGAAGCACCATAAAAACATGTTCCCCCTATTTCCATGTATACATTCTTAGAACTAATTAGTTTTTATTGGATATAATGAATCAGTTGATTAAATCCCCCTAAGTACTTGACTTCCTTAATGACTACTAGGGGAAGGAACTACACGTAATCCTTATCTTAGATGTTCAAATGTTGCCTTTAGAAGTGGATCAATCAAAATGTTTATAATATAATCCTTTTTAGAAACATATTCAAGTTGAACACTTTATTCAATTACCCAATATCTTAATAAATGATACTTTATGGTAATGTACTTAGTTCTTGAGTGCATGGCATGATTTTTTGAAATGCTTAAGGCACTTTTATTATCACAATAGATAGGTCTAGGACTATAATACTCAACCTTATATTATTTTAAGGTATATCTCATCCATAGAACTTGAGTGAAACATCAAGTTTCTGAAATGTATTCAACCTCACACTTAGATAATGCCACTGATGGCATCTTCTTGCTTATCCATGATACTAGGCACTCTCTTAGGTAGAAGGTTACTCCACTAGTGCTCTTCCTATCATATAGACTCCCTATCCAATCTACATATATATAGGCTACTAAATGAAACCCCTTACTTCATGGATACCACAACCCAAACTCTATGGTTTCTTTGAGATACCTAAGTATCCTTTTGACTACTTGAAAAAAAAATTCTTTTGGTTTTTCTTGAAATCTTCCCATAAGGCCTACTGCTTGCATGATGTCAGGTCTAGAAGTAATGGTGTATAAAAAACTCCTAATAATTGACTTAAATGAAGTCTAATTAACCCTTGGAGATTCATCTTCCTTTATTAACTTATAACCTATGATTATTTGTGTGTTAACTACCTTGAAATATTCCATTTCAAACTTCTTCAACATCTCTCTTATGTGCTTATCCTGTGAAATGAATATACATTTTTTTGATTGATTGATTTGTAACCTAAGAAGCAATGATAGTTATCTAATGATGGACATATCAAAATATCATCACATATGCAAAGTCCTTACTAATATTCTCACTATTTCCACCAAATATGATGCCATCTACATAGACAACTACTATCAACTGATGATCATCTTCTATCTTTATGTATAGATTATTATCTACAACTCCTCTTTTTAAACCTTGATCTAATAGACACCTTTCCAATCTATCGTATCAAGCTCTAGGGGATTTATTTAGACCATAAAGAGACTTTTTCAATCTACAAACATAGTCTTTATTACTTGATAATAATAAACCCTCAAGTTGTTCTATGTACACCACCTCTTCCATGTTCACATTTAGAAAATTATATTTGACATCCATATCATACAAATTTAATGTTTTAAATCTTGCATATGATAAAAATAATATGATAGCCTCTAATCTTGCTACTAGCACAAAGGTCTCCTCAGAATCTACCCCTTCAAATTGTGCATACCCATTTCATACCAATCTAACCTTGTTCCTAGTGACTTCTCCATATTCACTTAACTTACTTCTAAACACCCATTTTATGTTAATAACATTCTTGTCTATAGGCCTAAGAACTAGTCCCAAGTTTGAATCTTATCTATTTGGTCTAAATCCTCATTCATAGCACCTATCTAGAACTTATTTTTACTTGTTTCTAGAAGATTATTAGGTTCAATATTAGACAATAGAGAAACATTCTCTTGATTTATGTTACCATTTCTATCCTTTTTTTCATACCTATATCCTCATTGCCAATTATATGTGATTCAGGATGGTCTCTTTGAATCTATCTTGAAGGAGCTTTTGAATATTGTCTTTCCTCAAATTCTTATTCTTCCTCATCAATATCTATTATTTCTTATTCATTTTTGAATTCAAAATTCTCTAATGTATCCTTTTATTGTGAGTGTGATTTCTTTGTCTCATCAATCTTCACATTGGTATTTTCCACTATCTTCTACTATCTCCTATTATAACACCTATAGGCTATGCTCAATGATGAGTATCCTAATAATATACCTTCATTAGACTTAGAATCAAACTTACCTAAGTATTTATCATCTCTTTTAATGAAGCATTTTGTTCCAAACACTCTAAAGTTTTCCACAATAGTAGGTCCACCTTTACATAGCTCATAAGGGGTCTTGTTACCATTAATGATTTTATGTTCTTTATTTATAATATAGACTGAATTGGTCACTAGCTCTCTCTAGTATCCATCAACTAACCTTGACTCATTTAGGATAGTTATTTCCATCTCTTAAACAATCCTATTCTTTCTTTTGACTACCCATTTTGATGAGGTGTTCTAGCTACTAAGAACTATCTCCTTATCCCATGGACCTCATAGAAGTAATTAAAATTATTAGACCAAAACTCTCCTCTTTTAGATCTTAGGCATTTGATCTTTTTATTCTTCTAATTCTTAATAAGAACCTTGAATGTTTTGAACTTATCAAGATCATATGAATTTTATTTCAAGAATGCTACCCAAGTCATTCTTGTGTAGTCATATATTAGTAACATGAAGTAGCAATCCACTTGAATGCTTTGAATTATTATAGGTCCTTAAAGATCAATGTGTATTAGCTCTAAAGGTCTTGTAGTAGAGTATTGTTTATACTTGAACCTCATTCTAGTATACTTACCATGTTGACATGGCTTAAAAAGTGTGTTTTTGGGTTTGGAGATTTTAGGCATGTTCTTCATAGACTTATAATAGCTTATATTTACTAAATTATCAAATTTTAGGTGGCCTAATCTTCTGTGCCATAGACAACATGCATCCATATTACTCATAAAGCATCTATCCTTCTTGATCTCATTCAAGACATCTAGATTGTTCTCAGTCCTCTTAGCATTTATAATTAGCCTTCTTGATTTACCTCTCCTTATATCACATCCTTTATCATGACAAGTTAGTGTGTGTACTTGGTTTCACATTTGGCTTACACTAATCAGGTTATGTTTCAAACCTTCCACATATAGTGTCTTGGTTTTTCCATTATCCAAACTCAAGATTACCTTGCTAATTATATTGGTAGTTATGTTATCTCCAAATCTCCTTTTTCCTACCACATTCTTCTTCAATGAGATGAACTTGATATTTTCCCTTATCATGTGGCTTAATCAACCACTATTTATGTACCATTTCATGTCTTCATCTTGAATGTGAAAGGTAGTTTGAGATAGCATAGATTCTTCTCCTTTAGTATTTTGCTACTCCTTCACCTTGTCCATAGAGTTTAACTTTTAAAAATACTTCTCAATGGTATGACCATATAGCCTTTTATTTTTACCGATCTTCCTCATATGCCTTATCTTTTAATCCCTTGAAATATGTACTCTCTAATCATAATTATGTAATAAGATTATACTTCTATTGTTAAAATGGACATTCACTCTATTCTACCATGATGAATTGATTCTATCATGATGTCTATAGTCCATAGATCTATGTCCATATTAGTTACATGAGAAACAATAAACATTGAAAATATTCCCATACCATGTTTGTCTGATGTTGAATGATGCACCTATACCTTTTTTATCTCTTAAAGGAGTGAAGTTCTTATTGACTTGTTGACGATTAGTTTGAGTCTCATATTTGAGATTGTATTCATAAGTATTTACATTGTCAGTACCATTATTTCTTGATGATCCAATGTTCTTTGAGGTTTGACTCTCCTTGTTTTCTTTTTAGTCTTCTTTGAACCCAAGACATATCTTGTCAAGTGGAGACCTTTGGAAATTCAAAATATCACCAAGGACTTAGGTAATATTTTCAAATTTTTGATGTGTCTTCAACTTTATTGTTGCCTAATTAAATTATAATTTCAAGGACTCCTTTTCTATTCAAAACTTGATGCATTATTCCTCCTTGGTCTTAAGACTTATAGTGACAATTTCAATATGATTTTCCAACTATTTAATCATATCCTCATGTTCATTGGTATTATTGCTTAGTCTCTCTTTAAAGAGATTGATTTGTTCCTCATAACTCTTAACCAAAGATCTTAGCTTCTTATTCTTCCTTATTTATAACTTCAACTCCTCTAGAGAACTCACTAATTCTACATCAAGGTTCACTTGAACCTATTCTTCATCTGATTATTCATCACCCATAAGACTTTTCCCTTTTAAACAACCCTCATTGTCTATTTATATATCCATAAATAAGGTTTCATTTCTATCATGATCATTACTATCATCATCACAATTAGATCTACTTGTGTCACTTACATCAAATGAGCTATTTTCTTCTTTAGTATAAAGACTTCTCTTATTCTTGAATGACCCTTTCCTAGTTTCATACTTCCTTAAATGATTTTTATATTATTAGAATTATAGACCTTATTATCATCACCATGATGTTCATCATGTTCTCCATCCTGCTCACTCTTATCCTTTTTAGGACATTTAGATGCAAAGTGACTGATATTACCATAGTTCAAGCACTTGAATGGTAACTTACCCTTATACTTTCCTAATATTTTTTTGTAGTTTTATAACAAACATGGATTCTATCTTATCATCATTAATTTTGATGCCAACATCATCTTGGAAATTTTACCTTGTGAATTTTTCTTAGCTTTGAATGTAGCTTCCTTTTGGGAAGTTATTCCATCACTTGTTCTCATTTCATAGGTAGTCAATATGCCATGAAGCTCATCCATTTGTAGTATGTTAAAATATTTGATTTCTTCCACATCAGACACCTTTGAATCAAATTTAGATGTCAGGAATCTCAATACCTTTTGTACTACTATTTACTATTCCAAATTCTCTCCTAGACTTATGATGACATTTTCCACTTCATATACTCTTACCAAATAAGATGCAATGTTTTCATCCTCCTTCATTCTCAGAATTTCAAACTACCTTAGGTGGGTCTGAAACTTTTCAAGCTTGACTTTGGTGTCTTATTCATAGATGGTCTATAGCTTTTCCCAAATCCCTTTGTCTATATCACAATGCATGAACTTTAAAACTTATGCCTCTAAAATACTATATAGGATGGCATTCATTACATCATAGTTGTTTTCATTTGACTTCTTACTTGTTGTGTTAGTTGGTGGTGTAGAAGGTGGAATTAGTCCATCAAAAACATATTTCCATATGTCATATCCTAATTATATTATATAGGTATTCATTATAATGATCCAAAATATATAGTTAGTCCCACTGAAGAGAGGATCCTTATTGGTTGAGAAACCTCATTTTACTTGATGACTAGACATACTTGTGCTTCTAGGATCTCCTTTAAGTTGTTAGGATTGATTCAAAGGACCAAGATCTAATCATAATTATTGAAATAAACATAAATTAGGGGAGAGGTGAATCAGCTTTTAAAAAAATTATTTAACATTTACTTTAACATTCATTGAACCATCAAAATAATATAATGATATATCAATGCACAAATAATCATTCACATGAGCATAACACAAGAAAACACAAATATGAGTGGGAAAACTTCAAGAGGAAGAAAAAACACTATGATATATTTCAATGTAATACAATATTATAAAAAATATCAATTTTTTTTAGCACCAACTTAACTTAGATCACCAACCCCAATACAGTCAATGACCCACTTGACTAGGCTTTAACAAGTACTTACTTCCAAAGAAGCACCAACTCAATTACCTAATCAATTTTTATTAACACACCTGTTATCTAATATCATGGTATAATTTCAACACTTTATTCTTCTTAACCATTCAATATTTTATTTGCTTATGTTACATACATTAAATAGGCCTAAACTACCTTATATATATATACAAGTCTCATGGTCACATGCCACTTGGTTAGCCACACACCTTTAAAAAATTAGTTCAAACATATAATAAGTCTTAGACCATTTTATGAACATGATTAAAATTAAATTTGGTCCTATTTTATCTTGTAACAACTTAATGAGGCCTCATTTCTCTTTTAGGTCTCATGGAAACCTAATTGCATTAGGTTTATCTTTTTAGCCTCAAATATTGATCCTCTTGGGCCTAGATGGAATTATCCAATAATAAAAAATTATAAAATAAATTATATAATGACCTATAATATCCTTATAAATTATTTTTTATACCTTTATCCTTCGCTCATACCATGAAATCTCTTTTAGGACAAACTATCCTATTAGGCTAGTATACCTCAAAATTTTGTCTTGCAAAAATGAAGGTTAAATACTGTTAATCTATTAAAATATGAAAAAATAAAATTTTATATATGTTATCCATGACCTAAGATTCATCAAAAAATTATTTTTGTACTTTCACTTAGGAGATAAAGGCTCAAGAACATCTCTACAACCCACTCATAATTGCCAATTTACCTCAAAAACTAGTCATGGTGAATTAGACCTCCAATACCTATGTAGGAACTTGTCATAGATAATAATGAATTTAAATGGTATTATTGTATATATAAACCACCAAAATATATAAATTTAATATGGTATAATGGAAAATATCGGTCTTGTAGACCAATTTCTTGACCTTATATCACATAGTCTTGTTTAAACCAGACATGCCATTTTGTGAGTAACTTTTTCACCATATTCACTAACCTTAAAAACTTATTATAATAATTAAAATTAATAAATAAAATATTAATTAAAATTTTTTCATCAATTTTATATGCTTAGATTTTCAAATCCATCTTCTCATCTCTACTTGGATTTTGCACTATTTGCACCATTAGTTTTGTTTCTGACTAGCTAACTTAGATGACCAAATCAAAACATTTGAAGGACAAAAACTATCCAAAAAAATCATGTACATGAAAAATGAGTCTATATATTCTTCTCTCATCCATTTTATTTTATTTACCAATATAAATTTTGATAT
>JARHVA010006467.1:432500-440000 GCA_037957365.1 Torreya grandis | reverse complement strand
AGGAAAGAGTTTTTGGGTGTTAATATAGAAAATAATATTTCAATTCAGATCTTAAAACTTGAATTTAAGCTAAAAGTCTACTCTTAGACTCCTATAGGAAACTAAGAATTTTGAGGTACTAAAAACTTCATAAAACAAAAATGAGCCACTAAACATTAGTGAAATTTGTTAGAGAGGTATATTATGATGATTAAAAATAATTGAAATTGGTTTTAGGTTTTATTAATACATTTAGTTCAAGTTATATTAAAAATTAGTCCATATATTTGGGGTTTTAGTAGGGTTTAAGAACTAGTAATACCAAAAAATATATAACTTCAAAAAGCTAGAGTAAAATAACTTGAAAATTTGTGAGAGGGTTAAAAATATTTTTTGTGATGTGTTGAAATTTATTTTAGTGTTTAAATAATTCTACATAGGAAGATAATGTGTTCTTAGTACTGTCAACTTGTAGGTCACTGTTAAAACCCTTATGTAACAGTCCTAAAAAGTGGAATATCTTGAAAATGACTAATAAAAAAGTTATGAAATTTTTTGAACACATGATCATAGGTTTTTTTAAACTATTAAAAGTGTTTTTATGTCTTTAAAATACATTAAAAAAAATATATTAAGGATTGAATGTTTATTCAAACCTAATTAGGCTTAAAACAAGGCTTCAACATACTTATTTGTGATTTTCTATCAAAGAGCCTTAAAAAGGTTACTTGGATTGTGTGATACAGGAAAAATGAGTATAAAATTCATTTTATTACATTTTTCAGTTATGACTTTTGAATGATAATCCTTTAAGAAGATCAGACCAAAAAACAAGGACTAAAGATTATGTATAAAGATTATTTTTTATTTCTTGATAAAGAGCCATATAGTAGGAAGGTTGAATGTGATGTGTAAGGTTAGAAAACCTTTATATAAGTTAAATAACACTATTAAAAATAAGGATACCCATTTTTATATCAATACCCAATGAAGAGGTTTTAAGTTATAGGTCTAGTTACAAAGACCTGAAAGGATTGTTTTGTGATTGTAAAAAGAATCAAGTCTAAAGAGGAAAGGTCAATCACATAGAAGTGGATAACATCAATTAGAGACTAAAAAGTCTCTCAAGAGTCTCAAGAATACATAATAATGTATGTTAAATTTTTCATTTTCATTCAAGAAGGTTACAAAGCCTAAAAGAGACCTAAAAGACTTAGTTGGGTATACCTAAAAGAGGCCTACTAACATCATAATGTCAGTTCTTGTCAGGAATCTAGAACAACAAACATGCTCTGATCCCACTTGTCAGGATGCAAAACTGGAAACATACAATTGATTACCAAACTTCAAGCAACTTAATATGCGGAAATAAACCAGATTCACCAAGTAACTAGAATTCAGAATAACACAGCATATGAGAGACAACACACAACTTGTATTAACACTTTATACAGAAAAGAATACAATAGAGAATATGCCACATCTTCTCCACCACCTTACAGAAGTTTCCCACACCTCAAGTGAACAGTAATTCTTCTCCCCAAAGCTCTCCCTCTCACCGGTCCCAACACCCAACTCAAATACAGAGTTGGTGTTCACCTCTCATGCTCCACGCATAACACAAGTGCTCCACGCACTCCACAAGCACTCCACGTGCTCCACAAGTACTCAAGGTACTTCAATTAGATCTCCCATGAACCTGCAATAACCTGCACTTCAACAGACCATACTTATGGAAGGAACTCCCTTGCCTTCCTCTTGTTCTATCCGAGTACACACCTGTACTCCAAGTAGATCCTGCCTGATACTGCTCCCTGTTGTGTTGCTGTCTGTATGACCTTGCACACCTGCAAATCAAGTAATGGTTCTATTCACCTGTGAACCTCGACCTTTCATACACATACACCTGCAAATCAACGATCTTACTTATCATGTAGATCTCCTATATAGGCCATGCAACTGTGACCAAGATCCTACACTCCTGAAGAACCCAGCTGGCTCTCCAATCCAGCACCAACACACCTGGTACTGTGGCACTAGGAGGAACGCACCATTGCTCTACCTCACACACAGAAGGAGCTTATAATTATGCTCTCTTACTCCCTAGCACACTATTACAATACAACCATGAGTCTATTATATAGATCTCATCCAAACAATAATTAGACATCTAATTACAATAATTAGATCTGCAGCTCTCAGTCTAAAATTAGATCTCTTCATGCAAACACTTGGTTCGTTAGCTAACTGCCCGTAGATAGCTCGCAGTCGAACTACACAGGCGACCGACGCTGGTCCCTGTCCGCCTGGGGGTCGCCGACGCCGGCCGATCTCTGACCGACGCCGGTTGTCTTTCCTGCCCTTTCCTGCCGACGTCGGTTGGCCTGACCGACGCCGGTGTCTCTGGCACTCAGCAACTCTCCTGCAACCTCCTCTGTATCTGCATCAGTGAAGCTTTTAGCTCCACAATCCTAATAATCTCCCACTTGGAGATAAACAGCTGCACTGTACCTGTACTTGTACTCCGTCTAATCTGTTTCCTGGTTTGTATCCCTCTTCAAGCTCCCACCTGAAGACAACACACCACACAACCTGTGATGTACCACCTGTCATCCGAGTACCTTGCCACATCCGAACCTACAACACCTGTAGTGAAGTCCTGACCCTGCATAGCAACACCTGCTGCCGGTCCTTCTCAGAAAACCTGAGAACCCACTTCCCCGAATTGGCTCCTAACTCTGACAGCTCCCACTGCATGGGAATATTCAGGTCTATACCAGACCTCATGTGATTTCGGACACTGTACCTGTCCAGCCCTTAGTGTGCTCCGGTTCTGTATCCCGAACCTCGCCAACACCTGATTCACATCAGCTCCCACTCGAGACAAAATCAACCAGTGATCTCCATGCCTCCCATGTCAAAGAATTCCGCTGCTCAAAACTCCTCATGACATGCCACTGAACTAACCTTACCCTTAGCTCAGCAAAACCCTGTATGTACACTCCTGCTAGCTAGCATACTATCCACATACAGCAACAGAATGATGTCATGACTCATCATCCCCCTGGTAAGACAAAACCACAGTAGTTACCCTGACATTGACTGAAGCCATGCTTCGTCCTCCACCTGTCAAAACCTGTACCACTGTCCTGCAGCTCCTCAAGACCGTATGCCTGGTCTTCCGTCTCACGTATCCGTTCTCTCTATTCTTCTACTAAGGAATCCATTCGTCTCTGTGCTTTCATCCAGCTGGCAAACCTACCAAGACACCCGTCTGGTTCTGCATCATATCCCTGCCAAGCTCACACCTGTTTCCTAGATCCTTCCTGCTATACAATCAGTAACAAGTATGAAGAAGAGGAACAACGAATTTGAGGGCCTACTTACGCCTTCAGTCCTCCGTATGGGTGTTTGAGACTCCTTGACAGCTTGCTGTCCACCCAAAATTCGTTACAGTGACCGACCTCGGTCACCCCACAGTCTGCATCCGACCGACGTCGGTTCCATGCGTCTGTACCTGACTACCAACCTGCCTGCGCTGGTGTCCCTGCTGCCGACGTCGGTCCTCCTGACCGACATCGGTCTTACTGCCGACGTCGGTCCCATGACCGACGTCGGTCTTACCCTGTCCGACATCGTCGGCTTCGGTCTGCACATGACCGACATCGGCACCTGTCTGTTCGACGCCGGTTCTTCCTGACCGACATCGGTGTTTGTGTTCGCCTGTGAGTGATGACTTTTTACCCGCGAGCTCCTTTGGATCAATCTCCATGTCCAAACTGCCCTGCTCAGATGTATCCAGCCTCATCCACTGAACTCTGTCCGCCATCTCCTCCAAGAACACCAAGGCTTTCCAGTTCTTAAGCCTGTCAAATATATCTGTCTTCCGATTAAGAACATGCATCTCCTTCTTGCTCATGTGACCAAGCCTACGAAGCCACGTCTCCGCAACAGAAGAAGAATCAGTAATATAAACAAGTAGATAAAGTATACCTGTTTTCTTACCACCAGCTAATTCAAGTGCTACCGCTGTGAGAGTTCTTGTGCATCTCTCATCACCCAATCTTTCTGAAGAAATTAGCCATATCTCCAAACCTGGGACCTGCATGACCTTCATCAACACCTGTGTGTTGGCCGTCTGCAATTTCAGCTTCACTTCCCCTTTGCCAATTCTTTGGCAAGGCTTACCAGCTCCTCTATCTGGGGCTGCATGGAAAGAGGCAACCGAATCTTTTGTCCAAGATTCAACTTTATCCAAGAAACCTGCAAACACATCCTGTGCAACAACACCTGCTACATCTGTGTCTTCAGTTTCTTCATGCTGATCTGTTACCAACCAACAATCTTCTTTTACCTGCTCTTTCTTTCCATCAAACCGTGAGTAACCGTCTATGCTTTTCAACTCCTCCATTCTTAGCTTACTTTGATCTGCCGTTGCTCTACTCCCACTCAATCAGAAAACCCTGAGAGTGCCCTGTAATCAAAAACAAACCCTGCTTCCTCCAACCTCAGCTCTGATACCACTTGTTGGTATCGAGCTAAGAACCTACAACCAAGGCTCTGATACCACTTGTCAGGAATCTAGAACAACAAACATGCTCTGATCCCACTTGTCAGGATGCAAAACCGGAAACATACAATTGATTACCAAACTTCAAGCAACTTAATATGCGGAAATAAACCAGATTCACCAAGTAACTAGAATTCAGAATAACACAGCATATGAGAGACAATACACAACTTGTATTAACACTTTATACAGAAAAGAATACAATAGAGAATATGCCACATCTTCTCCACCACCTTACAGAAGTTTCCCACACCTCAAGTGAACAGTAATTCTTCTCCCCAAAGCTCTCCCTCTCACCGGTCCCAACACCCAACTCAAATACAGAGTTGGTGTTCACCTCTCATGCTCCACGCATAACACAAGTGCTCCACGCACTCCACAAGCACTCCACGTGCTCCACAAGTACTCAAGGTACTTCAAGTAGATCTCCCATGAACCTGCAATAACCTGCACTTCAACAGACCATACTTATGGAAGGAACTCCCTTGCCTTCCTCTTGTTCTATCCGAGTACACACCTGTACTCCAAGTAGATCCTGCCTGATACTGCTCCCTATTGTGTTGCTGTCTGTATGACCTTGCACACCTGCAAATCAAGTAATGGTTCTATTCACCTGTGAACCTCGACCTTTCATACACATACACCTGCAGATCAACGATCTTACTTATCATGTAGATCTCCTATATAGGCCATGCAACTGTGACCAAGATCCTACACTCCTGAAGAACCCAGCTGGCTCTCCAATCCAACACCAACACACCTGGTACTGTGGCACTAGGAGGAACGCACCATTGCTCTACCTCACACACAGAAGGAGCTTATAATTATGCTCTCTTACTCCCTAGCACACTATTACAATACAACCATGAGTCTATTATATAGATCTCATCCAAACAATAATTAGACATCTAATTACAATAATTAGATCCGCAGCTCTCAGTCTAAAATTAGATCTCTTCATGCAAACACTTGGTTCGTTAGCTAACTGCCCGTAGATAGCTCGCAGTCGAACTACACAGGCGACCGACGCCGGTCCCTGTCCGCCTGGGGGTCGTCGACGCTGGCCGATCTCTGACCGACGCCGGTTGTCTTTCCTGCCCTTTCCTGCCGACGTCGGTTGGCCTGACCGACGCCGGTGTCTCTGGCACTCAGCAACTCTCCTGCAACCTCCTCTGTATCTGCATCAGTGAAGCTTTTAGCTCCACAATCCTAACAGTTCTTTATGGTATCTAGTAATGTATAAAGGCCAACGTATTAACCCAAATGGATAATTTTAATAAATTTTCTCCAAGATGAAAGGGGAAAATTGCACTCCCTAAAGTAAGTGTTAGTAATTTGACTTGCCAAGGCCAAATTACTACCCCTATCATTCAAAAACTTTCAAAAATCCAATCCTTAACCGTTTGTAGTTGGTCAAACCTATGCATTGTGACATAAAAATGCAAATTTTGGTCAAAAAGGGAATTAATTAATTTTTAAAATGGTCTTTGAAATATCCATTTGGATTTTAGTCATGTTCAAAAATGTGAAAATAACTTATGTCTAAAGTTTCAAATCATGAAAAGGTGTTTTAATGAGTTTCCTAAGCCTAAAGGTCTCTTTTTCACACTACACGTGCCAAATTTGCAATTTTAAAACTTGAAAAAGTTAAAAATTTGAATTTTTGAATTTATATCACGTGATACTTCTCAAATTTTCCATTCCAAGTGGTGGAAGGCTTTGGTATTCTTTTAAGGGCAAAAAAGAGCTTATTTCCTCTCATTTTACAAGCAAAATATAGATTCCATGTGAATTCCATACATCCAAGGCAGGGGTTATAATTTTTATGCAATTTAAAATATTTATTATGAGTTTCATTGAAATCAATGGTCATATAGGCCCAAAACTAGTCTTTTATCAGCAATTTGCTTCTTTGCACAAAGGGACCTACCTGCAGGTTTTCTAATGATATGGATTGTTGAAGGAGATTACAAATATAAAATTTGGAATGGAAAAATTATAATAAAATGGATTAATTATGGTCTAAGTGTACCTTAAATTTAATTATTTAGAATAATGAACCATCCAGTTTAAGATAGCTCAATTTCTATTGGCCTACAACTAGAAATGCAACCAATTTTCTCCATTCTCTCCTCACCTAGGCAAAGTTTCAAGCAAATAAAATTATTCTATAATATTTGGAAATTATTAAACCTTTTAATTCCATTATAATTATACTCTTAATTTAATTAAAACTCAAACAAAGTTCAAAAACTCAGTCAATCAATCTGTAATATAGCATGCTTGTAAAGGAAAGTTGTACTGTCATGGGAGGAGGCAGCTTCAAGTTTTCAAGCAATTCATGTTTGCATGGTTTATATCATGTTTTAAATGTTTTAAATTAGTTTTCCAAGGAAATAATCCAAGAAAATCCACTACTTAAGCCATCTCCATGATTCCATGTGTCGTAATTGAGCTAGTTTAGCATTTTTTAAGGAATTTTTGCAAATTTTAAGGTTTTTGGAATAAACTATGTTTCAAATTCACTTCCTTGAACTCATTTAATGGCATCCAAATTAATTTTTTATGATTTTTTAGTTCGCATTTTTTCATTTTACTTCTTACCATGGTCTTGACATGCCTCCTTCATGCTTTTTCACACGACCATCCCATCTACCCCCACCTCACTATCCCAATCTACCCTTTCCCATTAAGTTTTCACTCTTTTACATCTTAAATCTTGTGTTTTCATAATTTTACACTATAATTTCACCCCTCCACCTACATTTTTCCATAGTTTCATGGTTAGAAAGAGCCAAGGGATAGTATAGCGACCATTAACATGAAAAACAACATATGGACAAGTCAAAGCACCAAACTCAGATGCAGTCACAAAGAGTCTTACAAAAAGGTTATATAGTCAAAAGTATGGTCATAAGGATGATATGTTATTGTCATGGTAATGAGGGTAT
>JARHVA010006467.1:377500-427500 GCA_037957365.1 Torreya grandis | reverse complement strand
AAATGAGAGGGGGATCCAAACACACATGTCAAAGCCTTTGCTAAAACCATTAGGTAAATCCTACATTAGGATGGGGTTGTTGAAAAATATTCCCCAAAAACCTAAAAGGGATAACACTCAATTGGTATTATCACCTCCCTAAAGGGTTTATACATTCTTTCTACTAGCTTGTAGTCTAGTTTTTCAAAGCTTTCATAATGAAAAATCTCATAAAAACTGGCATAAATGAATTATTTCACATCAAACAAGAACATAATAAGTTAGTTGCTAATTTATGCGTGAAATGGTAGTGAGTATTATATCCCTTTGCCAACACACCCAATATGGATCAACATGAATTATGTGATCTCTTCCTCCATTCCATTAGAAAGGATATGATGGAGTATGTCCAAAAATTTCTATATCAATCCTATGAATAAGTCCTTGAGAGTTCATTATAAATTAGCCAAGCAGTTATTGATAGTGGTTAGTAGGCTTACATAGCCAATGGGCATAGTATCAACCCAAGATAAAATAATAGGGGATTTCAAAGTGTGAGTCTAAATAATACCAATAAGCAAGGTCCCAAGGTCATAAATATAAATAAGAACATCACTACCAATGGTGTCACTAAACAAAACATGAAGCCAAATCCCATGAATAATGATAATTATTAACCTATAAACAATACCAACATTGCTAACAATATGAGCCCTAAAAACCAAAATCCTAATCCTTTCATCCATGTGGTTGACTTCAACTGATCTCCACAATGTAAAATGAAACACCATAACCAAAATCAAATTCAATACTATCTTATCCAATAATTTCAAAACCAAACATATTACTAATGGAAAGAACAAGAAGGGTTTAGGAAACATGGGCAAAACACAAGTCTTAGGGATTATGATCCCAATGTTTATTTCCTCTTCCATCGAGTTATTGGTCATGACACTATAGATAATATAAAAAATTTATACAAAGACTCTTAAAAGATCAAAGGTAAACATTTTTAGATGTGTTCCTAGGGAATACTAATATAAGCTCTTATGTATTTTTTAACATCCATATCACCACTCTAAATTAAGATATCTCAATATATCAAAATTATTTATCCAACCACCTAACATGTAGCATCCAAATTCAATATTAGGGTGGCCCACATAAATACCATAGTCATCATAACTAACCCATGAAAACATGTACTCATGATATTGTAGCCTTCACCTCTAGGACTATGAACACCGACGTGACTCTTTAGTTGGGAGTATAAGGAAAAACTAGAGTGATAAGGTTCATGGAATTAAAATTCAAAGAGGAGGAAAACACCATCACTCACACTATAGGGTATCAGCATATGGCCCTCTATCCTTCAAACATTTTGGAAATTGAGTCTATTCTTATGTCCTTGGGGAACTATGATTTAATATTTGATTTAACTAAGACATTAGCCCACATTTCATTATTAGAATTTTCTCAAGAAGTCCCCTGCTCATCATTCAGCCTATTAATTCCCTAGGACTGGTACATTTAGCTAGTGTTACTCCTCCTCTACAAGCTTAGATCAACCACATTGATTGGACATGTTTCTGCCTGATCAAGAATCATGGGATAATGGTTCTTTATTTAATTTAAGAATATTTCCTATTTAATTTGAGATGGCAAGGAGGGGAGATCTATCCCTATTTATACATGTATGAATTTATATAAATTATGTGAAGAGAGCTATAGTTGATGATGTCACAACTATCAACATTATCTCATTTTCCTTCCTACAAAAACTTGGTTATGGTGGAACCAATTATTATACAATGCCTAATACCATATGAGACTATGTAAACCTCATATATACTTCCATAGGGACCATTTTACTCCTAGTCACTTTGGACCCCAACATGGTTTTAAATGAGTTCTATATCATAAATAGATACACCAATTAAAATATGATTTGGATACATAGGATGAAATCTATTTCTTCAACCTTATTCTCATAAATATGCTTTTTACACCTAGGAAAGGTCTTCATAGTCAAATGGGATCCTAAACCCTTTGATGTGTTAAAATCATATATGCATAAGCAACTAGGGTTACACATCGATTACCATCTACCTACCGATGGGGTTATGAAACCCCATAATTGGTTGGTGTTAATAGACCCAAAAAGAATAAAGTGGTAATCTTAATGAAGGGAGAAAAAATACCATAGGCTTTATTAAAATATAAATCAAAATACATATACATAATAATAACCAAAAATACAATTGACCCAGAACCATTCACTAGTTAAAATCTCTCCACTGTGTCTATAGTTGAGATTATCAACCTCTTAAAGAAGGACACTTCCCTCATCCTCAAATTTGATCCATGAGGGGTTAAGACCTACAAATTTTCTAGACCTCAAGAATAGTATCCCCAAGAGGTGTTAAATATTATACCATACATTTTAATTAGATAAGTGTATAAGAATGAGAAAATCCCCATTTCTTACAATTGTCCTAAAAACTATCAACACTAACACCTAGTGTTCAACCATAAAAATAAAATCCATACTTTGCATTCCATCCTTATCACATAAAAAACACTTAATAGTATTCTCATAGATCACACTATGAAAAGGTCCTACCCATTTATTATAAACCCTAATCTATTGGGTCTAATATTTATAGAGATATCAACCATTCTACTTTGGCTTGTACCTAGTTTTATTTCTCATCACCCTCCAAGTTCAATAATGGGCAACCATACCATTCCTTCCCCCACAATTATGTTGGTACTCAAGGATAATATTTATACTATAATGGTAAGTAGGATAGAGATTAATGTTGAAACTCAAAATTACCCATGAATTCCTAAATGGGATGTTCTTTTCCCCATCACAAAGAAATAAGATCTTGGAAAATTTCTCATTAGATTACTACAAGCTTTCCCACATAAAAATGGGAAAAATAATGCTACCCATGTCCTACCAATAATAATTCAATTTACATTACTATGTTTACATGTCTCTTACATCAAACCAATATCCGAATTATGTTGGCATACTCCCTATGCCAAAATAAATACCTAATATGTGGCATATGTCCCACCCCAAATAAAAGGTCAATTAGGTATACTTTTGTATTTATGGAGGTACTTATCCACCTTGACCTAGAGCTTGGGAAATAACATTTTATGTTCCTATAAGTTCTTCCCTTCATCAACAAAAATATTTTGGACCATTTGTTCCTCTGTAATCCTTTTCATTCATACTACAAAGGGGATGGACTCATTATATTTCCCAATCTTGAGACCAAAAACCCTAAGAGGGGTTACCCAAAAATTTTAAGATCTATATGGTTGAGATATTATAATAAAAAGAAACTTTATAATGTGATTTTCCACTTTTATGCATGATTAATGGGTCATTTACTATGATGAGGCCAAGTGGTCATTGGGATAGGAATCATTCTCATTTATCCTAAAGGGTGAGTCATGTATTTTAGGTTCAAGCTAGATTTTTAGTTTATGAATAATGGGTCTAATTATGAGGCATTATTTTTTGGCATGTTCATTTAAAAATTCATGGGCATTCAAAACTTGAGGATCCAAGGTGACTTATAGTTAGTCACAAACCAAGTTTTTCAAGTCTATCAGACCAAGGTTGACCATCTTCAAATGTACAATACTGTTGTAGACAATATCACCAAGGGATTTCACTTTGTTTATATATAAACATTCCCCAATGAAAGTAACTTGATTTTTGACTCCATGGTTTCCTCATCTTCATGTTTCAACCTTCATCCATCAATAAAAAAATCTAATTTCATATTAGACAGTTAGAATAAATCTTTTGGTGTGTAAGACTCCTAATAAAAAAATTATCACCCACATTAAGAGGGATCATGACCCCTTTATCCTTTATCTATATGATAATGATGACACCATCCTTGAGATATTATAATCCTATGATGAATTCCTATTGTTCCATTATAAGAGGAGATTCTCACTTACTCGTTATCCCACTTTGTCTTTTTAAACTGACTATTATGATTCTTAATATCACATTTAAGATTAATTATCCTATGATGATGAACATGATGTCTTCAGTATGTTAAGTGAAATTTATTATATTACCCCAACCACCAAAATGTTTGAATATGGTAATGTCTCCCTCATCGAATAAATCATCAAAATTAACATTAGAATAGAAAAAGTCCTAAAATTACTAGGATAAGGTCTTCACTCTCTGAATATGAGGTGGAAGGATATAATTAGCTGCTCATAAAACTCTCAAAATCCTTCACCTTATCATACACTTACATCTTAAACATTAACCCTAATGTAGTCATCGCTAACCTAATTACAATGTTTGATGTAAAACCTATCAAGCAAAAAAATAGGCCCATCAAGCCTAAGGTCACATTGATGGTAAAAGAGGAAGGAATTTAAAAATTTAAAAGTTAGATTTATTAATCAATTGATCTACTAAAAATATATGTCCAACATTATCCTCATCCTCAATAATAATGGTAAAATTAGACTATGTATAGATTTATGGGGCATTAACAAATCATGTCCAAGGGATGACTTCCCTCTCCCATCCATTAATGTCATTATTGATGCTATCACAAGCTATGAATTGATGTAATTCATGGATGATTTCTCAAGGTACAACCAAATTCACATTTATGATGAGGACCCAAGTAAGACCCCATTTATTATTCCATGGGGGATATTTTGTTATGTTGTTATCCCCTTTAGTCTCAAAAATGTTGGGGCAACATATAAAAGCATCGTGACCTATGTATTCCATGATCTCATTCAAAATATAATGGAGGTATATATAGTTTATATTTTAGGAAAATTAAGATGATGTGTATACCATTTGGAGGTGTTTCACACTATATTACACACTTAATTAAATATGGTGTCACTCTCAACCTAGAAAAAATGTGTGTGGAGTCACCAGTAGAAAAATATTAGGGCACATCATGTCCAAGAATAAGATTAATAGACCCTTTTAAAATCTAAGAAATATTATAAATTCTCCCTCTTGTAGAAAAATTAGGCATCATAAAATTCTTAGGTAAGTTGGGATCTATTTGACAATTCATTCACAATCTTACCTACATTATTCACCCCATCAATAACCTAATCAAAGAAATAGGTGGCCTAATTTGGGAAAATGATTATTAGGAGGAATTTAAGGTATTAAAGTGCCTCCTTATGTATCCTTTAAAATCATAACATGAAATCTAGATAAACCCTAGATATTTTATATTATAGAAATTGAGTTGTCCATTGCCTGCATATTGGCACAAGAAGATGACACCGGTAAGGAACACACCATTTATTTCATTAACTAAACCCTCATTGACTATGAGACATGATATACTCAAGAATAAAATGAATGATTAGAAATATTGTTTGAGAGTAAATGATTATTACACTATATGCTCAATCAAGAGACAAGATTTGTTGTGATATCTCAATCCCTTCAAAATTTCCTAACCCAACAACCTCTCTAGGAAGGTCAAGTGCTTCATTACACTCATAAGTGATTTAGATTTAATGTATTCTAAATAAAATTTTATTAAGGGATAGATCATGATTGATTTGTTGGATTGTTCTATATTGTAATTTAATGACCTTATCCATACCTACTTCCCCAATGAGTTGATATGATATGTAGAAAAGGTTGTTATTAGTTCCTCTCCTTAGTACATAGATATCATCAATTATTTGATTGAGCACACTTATCTCAAAGGTGATAAATCATTATGGAAAATATGTCTTCACATCATCACCTCCATGTATGTTATTTTAGAGATGTTTATTTATTGTAAGGCCTTTGATAGTATGTTACTCTAATGTATTGACCAATAAGAGTCATAAAGATTCCTCTTTCATTGTCATAGTGACACTTTCAATTGAAACTTTGGAAACCATGAGAATTCTCAAAAAATACATAATATGAGATAATTATAGATCATTATAGACCAAAATGTTGTTGAATATATATGTAAATGTGAGAAATGTCAACATTTTTCACATACGATACATATTACCTCTAGTTCATTATAGCCCATCATCACTCCATGGCCCTTTTCCACTTAAGCCTTGGATTTAGTAGGTAAGCTCTCCCTTACTTATATGACCATCACTTCATTATCATGGAAACTAAATATTTCACCAAGTGGGAAAAATCAATGCCATTAATAATTATCATCAAATTAGACATCATAAATTTCATCCTAAATCAAATCATCTACTAATTTTGGGTCTCATAGGTCATCATTACTAACAATGGGTCCCCTTTCAAAAATCCTAAAATTCATAAACTATGTAATAAATTTGATATATCACACCACTTGACTTCCCTATATTATCCACAAGCCAATGGTCAAGATGAAGCTATTAATAAAACCTTGAAGTTAATTTTAGTCAAAACTATTAAAGATTATAATGAAGTTAGCATCTACAACTATATCCAACACTATGGAATTATAGAAAAAATATTAAGACACCCATGAGGGAAACTCCACATTCTCTCATGTTTGGATTTGAATCCATTCTAACCTTAGAATTAGAAATACCCATCCTTTGTGTTTCCCTCTAGGGCCTTTTTAATCAAGAAGAGTATATAGAGGCATGACTAGTTGAAATAGAAATATTAGATGAACATCAAATTACCATAAAAAATAATAACATTTCTTATGTTGATCATATGGGTAGACAATACAAAAAAACATCCATTAATGCCTGATCTATCTATTATAATTTGTCATAAGGATTGATAGTTAAATTGACAAAAATAAAGGAGAAGGTCAAAAGTTTATGCCTAACTAGCTAGGCCCCTACCTAGTGATAAAGGACTTAAAAAATAGAGCCTATCATTATACACTCTAGAGGGTAAAAGGTTTAGTAAACTATTTACACCTACAATTATTA
Organism: Torreya grandis; assembly: GCA_037957365.1. Classification (NCBI taxonomy): domain Eukaryota; kingdom Viridiplantae; phylum Streptophyta; class Pinopsida; order Cupressales; family Taxaceae; genus Torreya; species Torreya grandis. Next base: position 420,591 of record JARHVA010006467.1, on the reverse strand, counting down.
TTTATATATTACTTTCATATCAAAATTTTCTCATTTACATTGTATTTTCATAGGTTGCATGCTCGCCTGCATATCAGATATGTTATTCAGTGATTATTTGACTATTAGTTCACATAGTGTAGAAACTTTTAAAATATGGCATATCACACCATCCCACTCTCATATTAACTTATCACCCCATATAAAACATTTTCAAATTCCATAATATATATTGGTCTTTTCCTTAGTTCTTATGAGAAGAGTACACCTCTTCCCCTACATCTTCTTTCACAACTTAGAAACATGTTAGCCTATGGTTGAGTCTATAGGTTTGTCCATGAAATATTATCCCATTATGGTGAATTTTGAAAAAAAAACAATAAAATGATTAAAAATAGGTAGCTTTACTTTCCTATCTTGGTCCTAGATGATGATCCCTTGCATCTTACTAGCTACATAGGGCCAAGATTTTGGGGTAAATGTTTTATAGATAAAAAAGTAAGCACTCCTATGAAAATGAAAATACTTATGCAAATACAGAAGTAAAATTTCACATATCTCATCTTTTTCATACCTTTGGTTATGATCCATCACATATTAATAGTTTCATGGAGTTATCATTGGCAAGATATGCCCCCTTACTTGCCTACATCTAGCCTTTGGTGATGAGCTGATGTGTCTTTCTAGTCACATGAGACTAGGTTTAGTGGGTCATAAAGAGAAATAAAATATAAATGTAGAAGCAATAGAAAATTAGAGTGTCCAAAGATAAATTTAATCAAAAAAATTACCTACATTCATATATTTAAATAGGTTAACCTTTTCCAATTCATTAGTTCTAGTAGGACTAGTTATCTCTAGATGAAGCCAATAAAGTTGGTATTTTATATGTCTAACAAGAATTATGTTTTACCCTTTGATCATATGTATTAGGTCATATTCCTCTCCCCATATTGAATTTTTATTTATGTTTTTCACTATTTATCATCTCACGTTTATCATATTTCCCCTTTCATTCGTCACTCCAAGGTGAAAATCTCATGTTGTGTAAATAAGACAACTAGGAAGTCACCTGAAAAATAAATGATTATTCCAATGAAACATACATATATTTATTCATCACATTACATAATTTTTATAAATTTTTTTCCAATGTATACATAAAAATTTCCCATAACAACATATAAATATAAAAAGATATACATATACATCATCACATGCCTAGCCATCTAGAGTGCATGAACTAAAAAATGGAACATAAAAGTTAAAGCCATAAAACATGAATGAAAAGTCACTAAGAGGTAACATAAAACACACACACACACACACACACACACACACACACACACACACACACACACACACACACACACACACACACACACACACACACACACACACACACACACACACACACACACACACACACACACACACACACACATACACACACACACACACACACACACACACACACACACACACACACACACACACACACACACACACACATCATACTAAACATCAAGTTTATAAAAAAAATGTCTAATACAAGAACATCTATGGAGGGCCGATGTGCCTCATGATATCTAAAAAAATAATCAACATAAATAATGGAATATCAATAAAGTCAGCAACATATCTCAAGAGCTTGTCCTCCTCCTATGAAAGGGTCCCGATGTAGAATAATGTTAATGAATCACTCTAGTGGTGTCTCATGCTAGATTATCCCTTAAAATTTCCTCACCATCTTTAGTATGAATGCCAACATAGTGACCACTACTATCACCTACCTCCAAATTTATACTCCATGTCTTATAGATGGAAACTCTACCACCTCCTCCACCCACCATAGTATCTACTAGGGCATATTCCCTCCACTATTTACTCAATAAGGTGTTTTTATACATCCTTAAAACTATCACCATCAAAAAATCATGGTATTCTATGGTTAATTCATCTATGTGATGAACAATACCTATGAGGAGCTTAGGATCAAACAAAAGTTAGTCTCTAATCAGACCAGTGCTTAATTGAAAATTTTTAATCAAGGTGTCCCTGATCATCTACCTCCAAATTCTCATAGTATCTATAATAAAAAAATAAAAAATTAAAAAGTTAATGCTAAATCCAAATAATATAAAATTCCAAATCAAATAATAAAATAAAGGTTGTAATCATAAATACATAAATCAGTATTTTACTTGGGTGTCCCTCACACCACTTAGGGTCAGAATCAACTTTTGCAACCTCCTCATCATCTATGTACATATCCTCATCCAAATAAACATACAATATAACCTCACCATCTATATCTCTTGGGTGTTTCTACTATGCAATATCCTCCTAAGTGGAGTCTTACTATTATGATGGTGGTGGTAGTGGTCATGGGACTATTTGTTTCTACCCTACTACTCTTTGAATGGAGATCCTTATGTTACTCTTTATTGATTTGATCAGGTGATTGGCACCCCTCTCATAAGAAGCTGCCATGATAACCATCCTAGTCTCACTACTCTCACCTCTCAAATGCCCTTATAGACAAACCCAAAAATAGGAAGGTCACCTACATCAAGAATACCAAATTATTGAAGCACCCTATCTATAATGTGTATCTTGACTTACAAAAAGAAGTCTTGAACTTGAGTTGCCCCAAAAAATATTGAAAGGTAGGCCCCATAATTATCCCATTGCCCAACTATGTTATGGTAGGGTAGGGAAATTATGTCGATCATTGTTAGAGTCCCCACTATTTATGGAAAATCATCAAAAAGTGACAAACTTTTCCATCTAGTGGCCTTAATATCTTAGACATTCCAATTAGTACTCCCATATGATAAGGGATAATCCACTCACCGTATATTCAACCCATACTAGCTATTGAGTGGTTGATTGAGAGGGACATAATATGATCCAAATGTTAAATATCCTTATAGGTCCAATCTAGTAACTCCTTGCTTCAATAGTAATAGGGCCCTCTCTCCTCAATACATTGAACATTCAGTGACAAAATAAATAACAATCTCTTAATACCCTTGTCTCCCACTATTCAAGATGTAAGGATACCAATAATATATTTACATAAGTTGGGGATAATTTATCCCTCCACCTAATAAAGCCTCATGATACACTTCACACCCACATCAAGTGTGCCATCTATCCAAAATGCTTAGTCCAAATCTTGGCCTCATAGTCACTATCAATAGCCTAAATAAAAATTAACCAGCCCATTATAGGAAGGTTTTTAATTTGGTACACATCAACAAGAGTGATATTCCACTCCCTTAGGGCCTGGGGAACACAAACATGTTTTGATCAGGGTCTGAATAAGTCATAATATCAGAAAGTATTCTATTTTATGTTGGGATGATCCATGCTTATTATATTTTTAGAATCCTATCTTGATCAAAAATGGCCAACTCATTTAGTGTAACAAGTGCCAAAACATCAGGGATCCATTCCTAATATCAATATCTACTCTAATGTATATACTCCCCCTAAAATAGAAAAAAAACCATCTGTCAACTTAAGGGCCAAAACTACCCTTTAAAATATCTCATTTCCCTATTTTATTCCCCATTTCAAAGGAATGAAAGTACCCCCTTCTGCATCTAATGGTTATGTAACCACTAAAAGAGGTTACTCAAATACTACAAGTGGTTACATAACCTCCCTAGGTGATTGTGTAATCTCATATAAGTTTTAGTTAGAAAATTATTTGTTATATAAATAGTGGTGGTTATGTAACCACCATGGTGGTGGCATAATTGATAGTTTGTATATACTAGTGGTTGCATCCCTAAGTAATAGTATCATCATCCATTTGCATGCCCTCCAAAACCCACTCAAAGAGCTATAAAATTTACCCTTATTAACAAAAATTATGCATATTACTAGTATTCTCCACTTGATAATCATTTCAAAACTAAAAATTCTAAATTCAATTACATTTTAACAAATTTTTAAGTAAAATTTTGAATTTGGGTTAAAATAGAAAAACACAAAAAGCCTACCTAGTATTTCCTGATAGCTCCTCCTATTGGTAGTTTTACCATCCCCTCATTCTCATATTTTCATTGATTTCTTCCATGCTTGAAATGGTCATGGGAAATCTAGAGCTCTAAAATCACAAATAGATAAATGCATAAATGAGTTAGTTTTGGCAAGATTTCGAATATATTAACCACCAAACTAGTCATTTTAACTTAAAAACTTACCAAATTAGGAATGTTTATATATTTCTCTTACATTATTCATGTTACATACTATATTATTGTTATTTTTATTTTATATATACTAAATTAAAAAGTATACTTATTCTCTATTAGCACATTTTGCATATATGTACACAATGTCTTGGTGCTAGATTCATTTCCCCAATAGGGTGATTCATATAGTATGATATTACCCATAAATATAGTATTTATTTTAATCCATGTTTTAATTACATAGTTTAATTTATACTTTTTCATTACATTTCTCTTGATTCTAATTCTCTTCTCATAGGTTACACAAAGTTCTAGTTGGCTTCATTCCACCACTTAGGTAAGTAAGGTAAGTATTTCTAACTTATTATTTTCTTTCCATTCCCTTTACTATAAACTACACCTTTCTAACTCATGATAAAGTGTCTTATTAAAGGTTAAATATGTATACACATAAATTTTTCATGGTGTGACTCTCTCAATACAAATATAATTATGATGTTGTGATCTACGAATTTAACTTAAGAGAGGATGGTTAGTATGGTGTTAATTCCAGAATGAAAACAAAATGAAAGAAACACACTAAGTAGCATAATATCTCTAGGTCTAGACACTAGGGAGATATTAGCTAATAAACATGAATAAAACACACAAATAAAATGAAAAATTAATCTTATTTTACCTCCCTTAGATGCTCCAAAATGCTTGTTGTAGTGGCTTGCTTAGCTTGCGCTCATGAAGTCCTTGGCAATGGAAGCTTGGATACCTTCATCTCTCCTTGGAACCTTTGGCTTACGGCTTGGATTGGATTGGAATAAATTTGGAATGGTAACACTAATTTAATGAAGATTTTTAATCAATGTTTCATTATAAATTTTCATAATCATGTGTTAGAAATGATGTGGTAAGGCCTCCTATTTATAGATTTTTGCAAATGTCTAGAATCAACCTGAATCATCCATCCTGAGATTGAGATGTGTGGTTAAGGATTAATTAAATTTTTGGAATTAAGTTCTTAATTATCCTCATAATTACATTGGAATAAGGGGAAATTAAGATGCATGTATGGCATCATAGAAGTCATTGATGAGGCATGGAGGGCATGAATCCTAATATTTATGGCATTTATGACCTAGGGATGTCGTCCCCAAGAAATGAGGTCACCTAATGATGCATATATTCAATAATAATTTATAAAAATAAGAATTCAAAAAATTTCCATGAATTTTTTGATTAGGCCTTGATTTGGTTTAATTATCTCTTAAGCATGATTAAGCACTTTGTGCTCAAATTACTCAAATGGATTAGAATGTCTTGTTATTGGTCCAAAATTTGACTGGATTAAATTTGAATTCCATGTTAGATGCATTGGAACCATTAACCCATTAAGGATGTTAATAAAAAAAAAAAAACCAATGCACATATTCTTTTGTAAGATATTTGATAGGAAAGAGCAATCCAGAGCACATAGGTGCAAAATTGGCATTTTGACTCAGAATGATCTGATCAGAGTTAGCTAGCCCATAAATTGAATTTCCCCATTTAGTGATACCCTTTCCAAAATTTTAACTTGAATATTTCATTTTCACATAATTTATAATTTTTTAGTGTTTTTAGGCTAAATTATGCATTTTGGGTGGAAATTGGTCAAAAGCCTAGTTGGAGGTTATCGTTGGCTAGTTTTAGGTGTTTATAGTTTCCCCCTATTTGGGAAGATGTTTCAAACTATAGGCAAAGAAATGTATTCTCAAATAATGAGAGATGGCATGTATTCCAAAAATAAGATGATGTTTAAAGAACAAAGCTCCAAATGGTTTTGAGAAGCCTATGATGATGCACCCTCGAGGGAGTGGTCATCACATTTATTGATGGATGGTCCTTCAAAAAGAAATAATAAGAAAGGTGGAACTAACATGTGGTTGAGATTAATCTAAATGAAAAAATTCTTTCATGTATTGATTTAAAAAAGATGTTGATTTTCCTAAAGGTGGTTATAATCAATAATAAAAGTCAAAATAATGATTTGATAATTGGTAGTTATAATCATTAAGCATACTTGAATTGGCTATAACTGATAGTTCCCAAGTTGGGGTTGATTATAAATCATAACTCAAGGATATAACTTGGAATATAGATTAAAGATGAGTGTGTGCAAAGTGATGAAATAGATTATTAAGATTGATCAGTGTGAATGATTCAGTTATAGCTATCAATGAGGAGATGCTCATCCTGATTAACAATGATACAACTAGAAAAGTCAAATGAGTTATATTGATCAAGGTGGGTGGGAGGATTTTCCAAGGTGCCAAGGAGAAACATTTATAGCTCCATCGAATGTAGACCTTCTTGAAGCTAATTTTTGTCTTAGCATGTGATGGTAGGCTTTATGATAGAACACCATTCAGACTTGGCTAAAATATGCATAAGGATTGACTTTCAATCCAATAAACACTCAAAAATAATGTACCAATGATAAAAACCATGATGACAATGTTAATGGAAGAATATGGATCGACTCAAGAATAATGTGCACAAGGAATCACCTAATGAACACATATAGAATAAGTTGAGGCAAAAATGCCCAAAGTAAACAAATAGGCAAGAGAATAAACAAACAAAAAATAGAAAAACAAACAAAAAAACAACTTGAATTAAATAAACAAATTAAAATCCTAAAAATAAAAGAAAAAGAAATCATCCTAATAATGACCATGCCCTAGTAAGGCAAATCAAGGATAACTAACTAGGCTTAGACAAGACAAATTTTTTATTTTTATTTTTGAAATGTTATGAATGTTTTTGGAATTTTGAGGTATCTTAACTTGATCAAGAATGAAAAGATACCTACTCAGAAAATGGCAAGAGAATTTGTCTTAGGTTACTCTCAAAATGGTGAGATCATGTGAAAGGGGGACTGAGGTGACCTCAACATGAATTGAGTATAACCCACATAGTCCTAAAATGACCTCAAGTCATAGTAATTCCATCCATATAAAAGGTAGGGAAAACCAACTAGGTCCCAACAAGTAATCAAATCCATCAAATGGCCAATCAAATGAAATAATGATGGCAAGGTAATGCAACAATACACGGTAAATAAGTGTTGCCCCTAGTTTACCCATAGGTGGTTATAACTAGGAGACAATAATATAAGTCAATGATACTAATCTACCCATAGGTAGTTATAATTAATAGAAAGACTAATAAAACATTGATTTTCCCATAGGTGGTTATAATCAAGATCACTTAAACAAGCTTAATAGGATGAAAGATATCTTGTCGGATCAACTGTCACACTACTTGCATAAACTATCATTGAAACATAGATTGGATTGATTATTGATACTTGATCAAAATCCTCTCACAAAAAGTGTAGGAAGAACCAAAGTAACCAAGATAAAAATAGGATTGGGTAGGATGATTAAAAATAAGCTTTAGTCTAGATAGGAATGAAACAATAGGATGGTATGGTCTTATTAAGGATAATGATGGTTTTTGATAGATTGGATAAAATTTTAATAGTATTACCCCAAGTGATGGGGTAAATGGCTGGGTACTTTGACAATGGAAAATGGATATGTAACAATGGCAATAACATGGTACATATTTTTAGCCTATGTGTGGTTTTTGATTTTGGTTTTCCTGTTGATGGGGAGATGCACGTCCTAATCAATAAATAATACAAACAAAATACTTGATCATGTTAATTTCTAGCACACACCTCATCTAAATAGTTTCTCTATCAAAAACTTGATGTATATTTGGTTGTCAAGAATGCTTTTGTGATATTCATTGGTCATTGATCCTAATTCCTTCAAACGCCGAGACAAGGTATTTTTGTAGCCTTTGCAAAGGAAAGTGAAACCATGGATGGTAAATAAAGACAAATAATAGATGGTAGGTTTGATTGTGAAATGGAATGATAGATGATAATGGAATGTATAATGGTGGGGAAATAAATGAAGATCAAGACTTTTAGTCACATGTAATGTTGATGATGTTAGATTCAAAATAATTTTGGTTGTGGTAGGGTTGAAGACTTGTTCTCTTGAGAGGACCACCAAATTTTTACATTGTTTGATCTTGAGAGTAGCTACCATTTGATTAGGCTATAGATTGGAAGCTATTTTTATTTTATCTTTGATTTTGTCTTCATCAAGTAGTGAAGATATTTTGTGCTCAACTATTGGTGCCTCAATGAGGTTTTCACCAATGAAGTTGTCTTGGTTGTCCCATAGCATCTTTGAGAAGGTTTCACTAAGGAATGTTGAATTTTGAATTTGATTATCTTTTAGCATTTCCAAAAAAGTTTCACTAAAATATGTTGATTTCTAACTTGGATTGTCCCCTAGCACCTTTAAAAAGGTTTCACTAAGACAGTGTTCTTATACTACATGAATGTTGTCTTGGCCTCCTTGCTCTTATTCAATTGTTATGTTGACATGGATGTAGTTTAATAAAGTTTGATTCTATCGACCCTAATCAACACTTGTTGGAGATGGAATATCAATAATATGGCTATTTTGGTTGATGGTAATGGCCTATGGAATGGTAATGAAAAGGGGAGAGGTTGCACAATCCTTGTAGAAGATACTAGGATAACTTGTGTTAAAGCTAAAGTATTCATCCTCAAAAACCATAAAAGAATCACAAATGTATTCAAATTGATCTATGAGGCATGCATAACAAATTTTGTAATAGACATGAACATATTATTCATTTGGATTTGATTCTAACTCAAGGGACTCTGAATCTAATGTTGAGACTAATGTTGATTCAGATTTAGATTTTGATGCTAAATTTGATGTCAATCCAAGAGTAAAACTAGACTCTAAATTTGATTCTTCATTTGATGGCTACTTCGTTATAATGATGTCTTGTTGAATATTTGATATTCGATAAGTAACAACTTGTAATGGCATGATAGGCTCCATAATGACTAGTTTGTCAAAGTGAGACTCCTCTAAGATGGCAAAAAGGTCAAGAGACAACTCCTCAGAGACTAGCTTGTCAATAGGAAGCTCTTAAAAAATAATCACATGATCAAGGTAATGATTTTACAAAATGTGGTTATAATCATTAAGAAGTGACTCAACAAAGACTGGCTCATTAGAGTGAAACTCCTCAATAACTGGTATAGGATTAGTAGGCAATTTATCACAATTTGACTTATCACAAATGGTTGATTCAATAGAAACATCTTAGATTGGTTGGTTCTCTTGGCCTTGGTTTCCAATGAGTTAGAAAATACTATTTTGAAAATATATTGGTATTTAAATGATTGGATTAGTTTATGTTTGGTTAGGATTGGTACTAGATGAGGAATGACTTGCATTTGGATAATGGTAGGGCCTTGGGGAGCATGATTACTTGCATGAGCCAAAGGACAAAGTCTTGAGATGATAAAAATAGGGAATTTTAGTGATTGATTTCTCACACAAACCAAAGGACTAGGTCTTATAATAATGAAGGGGTGTTGTGGAACTTGATTTCTCACACAAGCCACAAGATGAGGTCCTGGTATAGAAATGGTTTGGCATTGTGGAACCTGATTGCTCACATAAATCAAAGGATGAGGTCTTGGTATGGGAATGGTATGATACTATGGTCTTGGAATATAAATGGTAAGATATGGTGGAACCTAATTACTTACACAATTCAAAGTATCCAAGTCTTCCTTATAAACCATATCATCCCAGTCATGAGTTGGCTCATAAGCTAGTCTTGACTGTGTTTTGTGTAGTGATTATTTTAAAGAGGGTATAAATCCATATCCCAAAAAACATTATCTATAATTGGGTCTTTAAAGTCCTCCTCACAAGCCTATTCATACCAATCAAGTTATCGAGTTGGATCATAAGTTATTTCATGACTTTATTCCCATGAATGATTAATATGAGGTGGATATAAATCTATCTCACAAACCGTATTAGCATCATTGGGGTATTGACTAAATCCATAAAAGTCATATTGTGTGGCCATTATATCATAAGTTGGACTGTAAGTTACTCCACCATAAGTGTAACTAGACATAACTACTTAAATGATGAAAGCTCTGGAATAAAAAGGCCTAGACTTCCACAAACTTTGAAAAACTATGTCCAAAGGACAAATGGTTCAAGCTTGGTCTAACTTCATCGAAGGGGTGGAGTTATATCTCCAATGTGGTCTAAAAGTGGAGTTTTATCTCCAAAATGATTTGTGATAATACTTCACATAAAACAATCAAACATCAACTGTCCAATGTCAAATTTCATGTGCATAAAAGGTCAAGTGTCTAAAGAAATACTAACATGTCAAAGGTCTAAGTCAAAGTGTTCCAAACAAGGTCAAAACTAGGAAAGGGAAAAGTTGAGTTACTAGGTCTTTTGTCCAAACATGGAGTTAAAATCTAGGCCAAAACAAATAGGAATACACTAGGACTTTTGACCAAACCACATCAAAAGCTAGAATTGAAACAAAGGCTGATGTGATTTGATTTCATCTAACAAGTTTGGAAACAACTTTGACATAAACTTGGCACATGGAATCAAACATAAACATGATTAGCTGGCATAAGTCATAAGACAAAGGGATCTTTGAGAAAGGATATGTTTCTCCCAAATAAAGGCACAAACAATGATGAGGACAGGCTTTAAATAAACAAACCATCAATATTTTTCATATTTGGGTAATTGATTAACCAAATTTATGTAAGCCAAAAGAGAAAGATCTATACATCAGCACCACAAATTAAGGCCTAAATATAAATCAATCAATTTTTGAATCCAAAATTGATAAGGCTAATTGAAAACTCAATGGTGAAAACTAGGATTTAACCAAACAAACTAGACAAGATTGGATAGCATGACAGCATAAGACAAAGGTCCAAATGGTATACATGACATGGTTTGAAATAAATGGTTTTTGGTGCAAGGTAAACTAGTCTTGAAACAAATTGAGTAGCCTAATGATGTAAGCATGCTCAAATGATATGATCAATGCTATGTTTCAAAAGACTCAAATGCATAAATGGTTTGACATGATTTGGGTAGCATAACACTACCCTTCTCAGCTCAAATGGCACACACACAAACAAGTTTAAAAATTTTCAAGGCACAAGTGTGGTGTAGAATGGCTAGCATAACACCTCTTTAGACAAAAGAGTGATGTATAGACAAAATTTTTTTGACATGGATTATACACAAATAAATATACTTTAGTCTCAAAAACATACCAAATGAGAAAATGATCAAAATACTCACCATCTAAATCCTAGCAAGGGTATGGCATGTGGGGTTGACTAAACTATCAAGTTTCAAATGTCTCTAGGGGAATCAATTGCACAATGACTTTCACATCAAACAATGCAAAAAAAATCATGGAAATTGGGTGATTGTGGCATTTGTTAGTTGTAAAAAGGTCTGGTCTTTTTTATAACCACTACATCCTGTTGTTTGCTTAGTGTAGTGTGATGTCCAAATGCAGATACATCCTGTGTGCAACTCCAAATGAGTAAGTGAAGTTAATGTTAGGATATAAAACCCTAGGTTAAAGCTTCCTTAAATAACTCATAGGAGGTAATGAGTTGTTTTGAAACTTGATTTAGTTATTTTGATTTTTTATGCTAATTTAGAGGTGGGGATACAAAATGTTAGTAAAGGGGTAGGAAATGGGGTAGGGTAGTTTTAGGATAAGTTGGGGGGAATTTGAGGTAGTTTTAAGGTTAAAATTGTAGTTTTAGGGATAGGTAAATTAGCCTTAGGGATGAACTAGTCATCGACATCAGTGGGGTCCACCAACATTAGTTGACATGATATTAAGGTTGGTAGGTATCTATCAATGTCAGCCAACACTTATGCCTACAAAGTGCCAATGTCGGTCATTAAAATAAATGTTGGTAACTATTAAGAACTTAAAAAATAGGAAAAAGGTTTAGTTTGGATCCTTAATGAAATTAGTCAACTAGCCTAATGGCTAAGCTAGCCTCAAAAGACTCCCATATCGATTGAGTGTTGCCTACATAGCCTATTTTAGGGTCTCAGGCCAATGTAGTTCTCCTAGAGCCTAGGAGAAGGATCTAAGGTATGGTTAAAAGTGTGTTAATGAAAATGGGTAAAAAAGGTAGGTTAAGATAGGTTAGGAGGCTTAAGGCATGAAAGAGAGGGCATATGGTCAAGGTTTAGGGATATAGGTTTTGAGGCCTAGAGTTGTGATAGGTAATTGGGCCTAGGGTTTGGATAGAGAGGTAGTAAAGCCTAGGGTAGATAGGGAAGAGTAGGGTAGATAGTTAGGTGGGTATATGGCTGAGCTAACCTTAAAAGACCCCATCTCTACTTAGTGCTACCTACATAGCCTAGTTTAGTGCCTTAGACTAATGTAGTTCTCCCAAAGAGAAGGGAAAAAGGATGTGGTAGGTTATATTAGAAAGTAAATGACTTGAGTTATGTGTGTATGGATGTAGGTGAGGATGGAGCTAACATTATAGGATTGCCTATCAAGGCTATTGGTATAGATGAGGAAGGATGTTACCCTAGATGACTGGAAGCATATGGCTATTGTGGGTTAGGAAGTGTGAAATGATATTGTTGAGTCACTTGAGATGTGAGCCTTATGATAACATTGATCAAGAGGTGGGATCATACCACCAACACCTTCCATCTACTAACCAAGGAGTTGATAGTGACCTAGGAGGATGTCTATAGGATTTATAAGCTACCACTCCAAGGTGAGGAACTCTTCACATACTAGAGAGAGGAGAATGATATACACATGGTAGCATTGTATGGTGATCATGTTAGCAATGTGACTTATAATTTAGTGAGTTTTGCCTATGAGCCACTGTATATGGCTAATAAGGAGTAATATTGACTAAGCATATTAAAGATGATTAAGATCATAGTGTGTGCATTACCAGATGCAAATGGTGGTAGATTTCTAATTTCATTGATAGGTGTGCTTGCATAAATTATTAAGTAGTGGACTATTTTTGCATGGGGTCTAGTGTTTTTGGCATAGTTATACAAAGAGTTGTGGGGTTTGAGACTATGATGACAATGCAATTTGTGTGTTGGCCATCTACTGCACTATTGGACATATGAACACATCATGGTGACATGACCATTGGGGTTACCTACCATGATTCTAGTCAACTTTAGGGTTGGTTTTAGATGGTGGAGAGAGGACATGGAATAGACTCGAGTGGATGGCATAGTGCATAACATTGCCTATTATAGGCACATGATTGAGGGTTTGATTCTTATGGATATTTTTTAGAGACCCTACCTAACATATCCCATATTCAAAGGATAGGCATAGAAATTGGTTAGATTGTAGAGTACACTATGGGTTGGGGGGAGATGATGCTACAAGGGCAGGTTAGAGTGTTATAGGGCTAGGTGACTATAGTGATAATGGAGAGGGATAGCCTAAGAGTAATAGGTTAGGCTGCTCCTCTTCCTCCACCATAGGGACTAGTATATGTTGGGCCATCAATAGGTGCTATGGGACTACCACAAACTATATTGCTGGTGAGATATACTACTACCCTTGATGAGATTGCCTATTATGAGAGGGCTATCGGGGAGTTTCCATAAATTCAGAGGTACTTTAAGTTTAGAGAGTAGGAGAGATTAGTAACATAATCCATGGCTTCTAGGTCATGTAGATGCAAAAGATTAGAGAGTGGTGATGACACTACTTCTTCATGCCCACACTGAGAGCCTTGAGGACTCTGAGTGCCAATTTTTTTTTGTTACATAAGTTATATATATATACTGACCTTTAAGCCAAAGATGAGAGATGTATTATTTTTAGAGAGATGATATTCTGATGATGAAAATTTATTGTGATTATACACACACACACACACACACATATATACATACATACATATATATATATACACATATATATACATATACATATAGCTATCCTTTAAGGGAGAAATCTATTGATAGTAGCAAAGATAAATTACATAGTTGTCCTTCAAGGGAGTAGTCTACATTGAGAAGCATGACCTGAGAGTTTATAATTTGTCACAGATCCAATTTGGTTTTTTTAGTCATCGACAAGACTATAGAGGCTTAGGAGTTTTCCACTTTGAGGGCAAAACCATACTACTACATAAGTTAGCTAAGTGTATAGGATTAAGGGTGAAGAGGAAGGGAAATGAATGTAATAGGGATGCTCAATGGACAAGCTTAATTTAAACATGAGGTGAAGTGATGCTTGGTTAACAAAATAATAGTTAGAGGTGTAATGCATTTAAAGGCTCAAGTTCTAGACTTCCTTTGAGAGAAGACAAGTGATAAGTTCTTGAGCCATACTTATGAGTTATGACATAGGGTCTAAACCAATTAGGAGTAAACTTATGCCATTTTTTTCTCCATGTTCATCACATGTTGACTTTATTTTAAGATGAGATTTCCAATACTGAAATATTTCTCTTTGAGGTTTTTGTTATAAACATGTTTGATATGCTCTTGATAGATTTAGAGGTGGTGGAGGGCTATGAGATGATGCTCATAAAGAAATTCAAGTTGAGCCAAATGTTCTTGGTGAAAGTCATTATTAGTATGTATTGTTGAGAAATGTGAAGAGAAGAAATCTAAACCTCAAGAGGTAAAACAACCTCTATCCCACATACCAAGGAAAAAGGTTTAGCACCCATAGGGGTTTGAATGCTAGTGCGGTAAGCCCATAAAGTAAAAAAAATGTGTGTGTGCCAATCTTTGCCCTTATTATTGACTACCTTCATGAGAATTTTGGTCAATGTTTTGTTAGAATCTTATACCTATCCATTTGATTATATATAGTACAGTGATGAGAAGCTTTTTTATTCCAAATGTATCACAAAGATTTTGGACAGTCTTAATTTTGAAAGATTTGCCATTATCTATTATAATTTTATGTGAAACACCAAAAAGATAAATAATGTGATGGTTGATGAAATCAACAATTTTGTTAGCTTTAGTGGAGATGAAAGGTATGGCCTTGACCCACTTGGTGAAGTATTTAGTTGCAGTAATGATATAATGATGATGGAGGGATGAATGTGGGTTAATCTCCCTAATTAGATCTAAGCCCCATTAGGAGAATGGCCAAATTTATTTGGTGACTTGTAGTGCATGACTTGGAATGTGAAGGAGGTTAGTGTTTTGTTGACACTTAACATAATGCTGAACATAATCAACACAGTATTGATGGAGTGTGGATCAATATTAGCCAAGTTGAAGGATACACTTGGTAACTATGTGACCATTAAAATTTCCACCACAAATCCCATCATGGACTTACTTAAAATCAAAGGGAATCTCAGTACTAGTGATGAATCTAAGAAGAAGACCATCAAAACCTTACTTGTAGACAAGTCCCCCTAGCATAGTGTAATGAGTGACACATTTTATGAAGACACCTCTCCCATTATTAGAGTGATCAGAAGGGGTAATAGAGAAGGAAATGTAATTCATGAGTTGATTGTACCATAAGTCATGTGGGTTAGATGTGACATTTATGATAAGGAAGATGTTACTTGATACATAGGAAGGTAATGTTAAGTGATGCACAGTGACATATATTTTTGAGGAAGAGGATGAAGAGGGTATGTGTGAAGCAAGTGAAGCCATTGTGTCAACAAATTATTTTATAGATCAAGGAATAGTTTGTAAGAGATAAGAGAAATGATCCCAAGAGCATATCTACATGATTTTTATACCACTACAAAATTTCATTTTTGCATAGGTATGAACCATTAACTTGGTTAACCACTAGCTAAGAATAATTAGAAATGGTTATGGATTTGATACCCAAGAAGAGAGTTGTTTGAAGTCCTAAGATCAAAGCCTCACATTTGCCCATATTGTTAATGCATTCAAAATATAGTTTAAATAACAAAGGCATAGGATTTCCATCTAGAGGAATAATAATGACTCCTGCACCACCACCGTATTGACATTTAGATCCATTGAATAACATCATCATTTGATAAAAAGATGTTATTGGTGGAAATCATTGTAATGGATTCATTAGGGAATTTAAGGTTTGAAGGTTGATTTTCAGGTAAAGGGGTGGTAGCTAATTGATCAGTGATTTTTTCCCCCTTAATATACTTTTGTTGAGTGAGTTCTAAGTCAAATCAGCAAAAAGCATGAGCCACTAAGCTATGCATTGGTTATGATATGGCTTGGAATGTATGTATTTGAGGGGATCAGTTTGGGTGACCACATAGGTTTTATGATTTAGGAGATAATGGTGAATCTTGGAGGTGGAAAAGACTAATCTGAGGTAAAGTTTTTTAGTATGGGTATATTGAGTCTCATAATCAATAAGTGTGTAGTTTATGTAGTAAACCACCTACTCTCAATTTTGGTCATCTTGATGTATAATCATAACACCCATAGAATGGTCTATTGTGAAGATGTATAGGTAGAAAGGCTAATATTCCTTAGGTTGAATAAGAACTAGTGGGTAAAGGAGCTATTGTTTACATGTGTCAAAAGCTTCCCAGTAATCTATATTCCAATGGAAGGAGACATACCTTTTAAGGAGATATTGAAAGGGTTGGAAATGATCTAACAATTGGGAGATGAATAAGTGGATTGACTGAAGTTTACCTTGTAGGTTACAAAGTTATTTGATATTAGTAGGTGGAGGCATCTCTAGGATTGCTCTAACCTTAGTAGGATCAACTTCAATACCATGGAAAGAAATGATAAAACCTAAAATTTTACTAGAAAGAACACCAAAGACAAATTTCTTTGGGTTTAGTCAAATGTTATATTGGAGGAGATGAGAAAATATGGTTTTGAGAATCACCAAGTGATCTTGGTAAAGTTTAGACTTGTAAAGTAAGTCATCCACGTAACCTTCCATAATTTTGTGTGGGAGATCATGGAAAATGTAAGTCATGGCACATTGATAGGTGGCACTAGCATTTTTCAAACCAAAAGGCATGACTTGATAATAGAAAATCCCCCATGGGGTAATGAAAGTTGTCTTGTGATGATCCTTAAGAGCAACCAAGTTTTGATTATATCTAGAAAACCCATCTATAAATGATAGCATCTCATGGCTGATTATCAGATCAATAAGTTGGTTGATACTTGGCAATGGGAAATCATCTTTTAGACAAGTGAGGTTTAGGTCATGGTATTTAGTGAAAATATGGATTCCTCTAATCACCTTCATGATAGAAAGTATATTATAAATCCATTATGGGTAGTCAATGGGTTGGTTAAAGTTAACAAAAAGGAGGTGTTATATCTCTTATTTGATAAGAAGAGCAATATGATGATGCATCTTACGAAGCTTCCAATTTACAAGTTTGGTATCATTATTGGTGATAATGCTATGGGTGATGATAGAGGGGTCAATGCAAGGCATGTCATTATAAGACCAAGTGAAGGCTTTGCTATGGTCATTAGTAAATGTGGTGTAATATGCTTAGAAGAATCCAAAGATTGGCCAATCTTGAGGACTCGAGGGTTATCGTGACAGGGTAGATTGATGTCAATGGTTGATTCATTTAACATAGTTTGTGTTTTGAATGGGATTAACCATTAGACATAAGAATCATCCACACCCATGTATGTGAGAATTGTGTCATCATCTTCACATTAGATAATGTTAATAATGGGAGAGTCTTCATGAATTATTTTAGATAAATGAGAGGAAAGGACCTTGTTTCCTTACCCTGGTGATAGGTGAGAGGCCCCAAATGGATGACATTTATTGAAAAAAAATTAGGAGGTGTAGACACTTTTGATTCAGTAGGTGATGGTGGAAAAGAAGGTAGAGAAGGAGAGATTGGTTATTTAATAATTGGTTCATGGGAAGTTTTAGTGATTTTATTTGGTTCATCATAACCCACTCCATGCCTCTTTTTGGAATTTTCAATGGTTTTACTAGTAGGATATTCAATAGGCGTATGGACACCCTATTTATAACAACCCAAACCAAATTATTTCTAGGCACACTGATAGAGATAGGTGTACCTGAAACTAGGGTTGATTAGGAAAGAGAAGTCATAGGTAAATGGTTGTGGTGAAGAATATGGATCACCAACAATGGGAGCTTGATCAATTCTCCTATATGTGAAATTGGCTCAAAGGTTAGGGAGCCCATAAGGGATGACCATCCCAATGCAAGGATCATAACTTGGGTGTATGTGAAGCTTTCCATACTCTTACAGAGTATAGAACATGTCAAGCATCAAAAAGTCTCCTCCATGGGATCCTTGTTAGGAATTTGTGTTGCCAGTATCTTTATAACTAGGGGAGTGGATCTTGTGAAAGCTTTAGAATTATCATGTAGGGAGGATGATGTCTTAAATATAATGAGAACATCATTAGGAATATAAGTCATATTACATGTTTTAAACAAAGGTGGGTCAATAGGTATAACATGTACTCGTCTATCATTCTCAAACATGACACAATGATGTAAAGTTGAGGGTACACATGCCATAACATGTATCTAGGGTCATCCAAGTAGTATGTTATATTGAAACTCTCCTTCTCCAACATAGAAGAGCTCAAGAATTATGTGGGGACTTACACAGATATGTAACACAATAGTGCCCACCATAGTAGCTTTGGTATCAATAAAGGAGTGGAGTACCACGTCAGTTTGAGACATGCAATTTTTGAGAAGAGTTAGTTGTTTGTACACATGGGTGGATATAATATTAATATTAGCTCCCCCATCAATCATGACTCTCTTTACATGAGTTTGATCAATATGTGTAGTAATAAAAAGGGCAAAATCTTGACCTTTAGGGTGTTTAAGTGGAATTTCTGAATTATTGAAAGAAATTAGGGAGATGGAATTAAGGGAGCTGACCAAAGTTGTAAGAGGTTAGGGATTATTAGGTTTTACTTCAATAGATTACAAGTCACTAATCAAATATTGATGGTGTTGGGATGAGTTTTGGATTAACTCATACAAAGACATTTTCAAAAGAATTTGGTGAAGCTATTTCACCATTAAGCTTTGAATAATGTTCAAAGATAACTATTTTGAGACCCCTAAGATATAAACCTTGGGATTCAGTGGAGGAGTGTCTTTGGGAAAGGGATGAGCCCAAGGACTAGTGGGTTTTTCCTTACCTTTATCTTATTGGTTTTGTGACCATGTGGCTACATTAACTATGTTAAATTGAAATGTAGGTGAAGGATGTGGAAAAGGGGGTATGACCACATCTTTGGTTCTAAATTTAGGTGGAACATTAGGAGGCATTGTGGATGTCAAAGGTGGAATAATATAAAGGTTAATTAGAGTATCATCAAAGAAAGTGTCAACATCAAAGTGTTGCTGAATGACTGTTGTGAGGGCTTTACAACTCTTAGTATTGTGTCCAAGTGAGTGATGATATAAACACACTTGTGTATCATTAAACCAAGAAGGCTTCATTCTAAGAGAACTATAAGGCTTAATGGGAGGTAGAGTTATTATAGAAGATTTCAATAATTGATGTAGGAAAAAGCTTTAAGAGCCTACAAGTAGGCTCACACCTATTATACTAATAGTAGTGGACACCTTATTTTGTTTAGGAGTGGTGGGAGTAATTTTGTGTGGTGCCTTGTTTGGTGGTGGTAGAGTTAAAAGTTTTGCTAACACTTTCTTGGTGTTAGGTATCATGGTGTCAATTTTGAAAGGCTTACTAGGTAGTAAAGGAAGTAGTGGAGGTAACTTAACCTTTTGTTTTGCTTTGGTCAGTGACACTCTAACTAAAGTAGAGGGGTGTGGTCCTAAAATTATTGGTAGAGTTGAGGGTTGAAGGGTGAAGTATCAAGGAGACCTAGGGAGCTTAACAATTTTATTTAGCTTAGGTTTCAAAACTCTAACTTATGGTTGAGGAGTTAAATATAATTTTACCTATGGATGAATTAAATTAGAGATGGGGCATACACCTAAGGGCCTAATCTATTTTAATGTGGTATATGCCTATAAGGGTTAGGGTTCTAACATAGATGACTGAACTTTAGGTGCTTTTGGTGAAGAATCTCTAGCTTTGTCAAAGATCATTGGGTAAAGTGTAGTGAGAGGGTTAGTAGTAAAGGTTGAAATTCATTATGTTGGATAAGGTGTTTTAAGTTGGTCCTAAAATGTTGATGATCTAACTTCATGGAGTCTAAAAATTCTAGACTTTTCACCAATCATGAGAAGGGTTTAGATAACATAAGCCTTACAATTATATCTTTATAAGGTTGATGTATTTGAGAAAGAGGGAAATTGTTGGATTTTTCTACTTTAAGCCAAAGGTGAGAAAGAGATACAATGGGGTCTTATTCAATAGAGATGGGAGAAGAGACATGGTCTTCCATGGGTGGAGGAGAGGTAGGTGAAGAAGGTTCCTCAAGAGGGTAGAGCATATGTATTATTTATCCCTCAACATATGGGTGAGGAATAGGTAAAGTATGATCCTCCATAGGTAAAAAAGGTGTAAGAATGGTACAATTGGAGTAGGAACAATAGGTCTCTCATTTATTGTGCGAGTAGATAATACTGACTCTTCTAGGTTTAAAGGTGGAGTGGATGGGGTACTACTCTCTATCAATAGAGGAGAGGTAGGTGAAGAAGGTTACTCAAGAGGGTATAGCATAAGAATGATTCTCCCTTCAACATGTGGTTGAGGAATGGGTAGGGTGTGGTCTTCAAGTGGTAAGAGGATAGGTAATATTGGTGCAAAGGGAAGTGGAAATACTAGCTCTTCTATTGGAAAAAGAAGTGGTAACATAAATTTTTCCTCACGTGGGAGGGTAATGGGTGAAATAGGATCTTCTACTTGGGAGGAAGAATAGGCAAAAAAATTCTATTGCCTATGGGGGAGGAGTCGATAAAATAGGCACTTCCTCTTGAGGGGAAGGTTGAACTAGAAGTGAAGGAAAAACCATATTAACCATATGGATATTATGATCAATTGAGTTAGTTATGGTCTAAACAATATTTTGATTAGGTTAATGGTTAGGCAAAGGATGTTTGAACACATCTATACTTTGATTAGGTGGTGCGTTAGGATTATCCAAGATGAGATCACCCCTATTAAGAATATCTTGAACAATGTTCTTGAATGTCTTACAATTATTAGAATTATCGCCTTTAACTCGATGGTACCTGCAAAACTCATCTTCCTTGTACCAAGTTATAATAGGATAGGAGGGTTCAAATTGCATAAGAGGTTTGATTTGAGGAAGGGTTATGACACCTTGTTGTAATAGTTTCTCTAAAATAGATGTATATGACTCCCCAAAGGTAGTTTATTATCTTTGTTCATCCCATTATTGGAATTCCTTGGTCAAATTTTGGGAAGTTTAGGAATTTAATTGGTTTGTGGTTGTGGAAGATGCTAACTTAACAAACACTACATTGGTGGATCCTTTAGCTTTTTAGTTAGAATGATAATTTTTAGAAGATGAGGAGTCATTTTATTTGGAATTGGGATTCTTACTGTGCAACTTGACTTTGCCTTCATCTATAGTGTGAATCTCAAGTTTTCATGCCATTATAAAGGCCTCATCAAATGTGCATAAATTTTGTACTCAAAGGATGGATGAGATTTGTTTAACACATGCCCTTGAGAAGAGCTTAATAAGCTCAGGTTGGGGTAATGAGAAGGATAGTTGATTAATCAAGCTTCTCCAATGAGCAACAAAATTTGTGATAGATTCATCATCAAATTATCTTATAGAATAAAGGTCTATAATAGAAAACTTTTTAGAAATGTTAATAGACAAATGGTCTATGAATATTTGTTGGAGTTGGGTAAAGGAGAAGAGGGAGCAATAAGTTATAAAGCTATACCAATATAAGGTATCACCTAAAAGATACATAGGGAAAGTGTGAAGTAGTAATGCATCATCATGCCCTATTCAATAACAAGCATGTCTAAATGTTTTCAAGTGCTATTGTGCATCTTCTTTACTCTATAAAAAAGTAAATTTGGGGAGTTACCATTAGCTTGGATAGGGGAAAATAGGATAAGAAGGATGGATGGGTTCATAATATATTTGATCATAAGATAATACATTCTTTGAAATAGAAACAAATGTCTCTAAATTAGACATCTTATCCATCAACATATTAATGAGGTCTAGAGGGGGATTAGTTTGGGGGATACCTCTGAAATTATAAGGAACCTGATAGGAATCAGAGGGAGTATATGACATATCTTGTTGAGGTTGTGTTAGGGTAACATAAGGATAATGAGTCATAGGATAGGGTGCAAAAATAAAAAGGGCTTATCCCATTGGGTTAGAGACTATGCTTTAGTTGGTTGTTATTATAGGTTGGGTTAATGGCATGGTTAGACTAGATGAAGGGTAAGTCATAGCTTGAGTAATTGTAGACATGAGGTTAGATGGAATAGGTACCACTATGTTTTGAAATGGGGTGTGACTTGACTGAAAATTGTTTATGATTGTGAAAGTAGGGTAGTCACACTAGGATTTAGGTGGGACTAGGTAATTGGTGATTCTAAACTTTGGACATTATTTATAGTTGGGTTACTTATCCAAGTAGTGGTTTGAGTAACCATGGGTAAAATATTGGAAGTAACTTAAATTGAAGTTGTCTCCATTAGAGAGGTTGGCATATCATAGATTGGGTCAACTGAAGAATTATGGGTTCATCTCATAGCAAGGTAATGCTGAAGGGCTACCACATTAAGATAAAAAAAACATAGCAAAATCTTGATCTCCCTAAGGCACAATGGGAATTTGGTTGGGGCTAGGAGTATGCTCTGTATCTAAAGTGTGTTCCATGATAGAATCATCAACAAGAGGGGAAGGTGGAAGTAGTTTCCAGCTTGCATAATCAGCAAGAATTTTGGCTTCAACTCACATTAATACCATGCAAGAGGAAGTATAAATAGTCTTACTAACCTGTATTAGTGACAGAATAAGGAAAAAATAGTTTGATTATAGGTAAGTGGGTTATTTTAGCTTGCTATTTTGAGTAAATAAAAATTACATAGTCATTGATTTCAGTCACTTGACCGATGTTGGTAGCAAAAATTTGCCAATGTCAATGGATTAACCTATGCCTATAGCTAAAATCCATTGATGTAAATATAGTTAACTAATGTTGATCACTACAATATCCTAAGAGATGGAAAATTTGATGTTTTAGAATCCTAGAAGTAGAAAATAGGTAAAATAATGGATGAAAGAGATCTATGTAAGAAGGAAGAACACTTAGAAAACCTAATATGACAAGTTATACAAACTGAGTATTAGATATAGTATTGATTTTGTAGATCAATAGGAAAAGTTCCTTACTAACTCCAAAATATAGAAGACAATAGAAAAGTAGAAAAATAGCATACAATGAACAACTATTTAAGTCCTAGAGATTAATTTTTAGTCTCATGTTGGCTTATGCCTTAATCAGATAGTAAAAAGAGAATTTGGTTATCAAAGGTACTAGAAAATAATCAAAAGCTAGTTTCAAGTTTGTTTTAGTGCATAAGAGGAAATCTATGTTAGACTGGGTATGTGGATTTTTATATGAGCTTTCTCTTTACACTTAATAGACCTAGATCCAAGCTAGGACACATAACCAAAATATACATTCTATCTAGAGTTTATACTCTACCAGAGAATGGAGTGGGTTCTCCCCTTGGTGGTGAAATCTAAGTCAGATAGTTGGGTAGGGTAAGGTGATCCACCAGGTGATGAAATCTTGATGGGATTTTTCTCAGGTGAGTTTAGATGTTTGTTTATGTGAATGTTATTTGGTTGTGTAACATAGGTGCACTACAATTTATTCATAATGCTTGTAATTAACTAGGTGAGTTAATATGCATCAATATAATAATAAATGCAGTAAGTTTTAAACCCAAATATGAAATGTTTAGATTTTAATGAAAGTAAAGATGAAATAGGAATAGAGAATTAACTTCACTATCATAATGTGCATGAAAGAAAGAAATAAATAAGAGATTATTTTTAACTTGTAAGGAAAGTGATAAATTGCCTTTAGAGGCAAAGAGAAAAGAAGAGTGGCAAGGAAAAAGGAAGGAAAAAGTGCAAGAAATGAAAATTTCACTGTAATTCACCTATATGATTGTTTAAAAAAATAAATGAACCAAAGGAAAACTCCAAGGTTCCACCAGGCGTGCCAAAAATATTTTGCTAAATTTTGTCTATTACTAGTCTAAAGAAAAATAAAAGAATGATAGGGATAAGTGATTAGAATGAACTTGGATTAGCTTGTGCACCGTATCTAGACATTGTGAGAACTCCTCTTTGTTTGTGGAGGACTACCTAAAAGTAAGAAATCACTACCATAAAATGTTTGTTTGTAGATAAATGAGTGAGCTTCCAAGTTATGTGCTCAATCTAGGAAGTGTGAAACTTCTTTAGAGATGACAGTCCACTTTTGAGAGATAAAAGAGTAATAAAAAACAAAAAGAGAGGTAAAGAGAAAGTGAAAGAGAAATAATGTTACCATTATTCACAACCTGAGTGCAACAAAGAGTGACAAGATGTAGGTGGTGTATTCTATTTGTGTATTAGAAGTTATTTGGGTAGGTTTTGGAAAGGTTAGGGAATCCATAATCACTGACATCGGTAAGGAAGTGATTGATATTGATTATGTTGTCGAGGTCAGTGTGTGAAGTTGATTGATTTTAGTAAGGATACCAAGGTCAGTAGGTGAAATAATTGCCTAAGAGTCTATATAAGGCTTTATTGGGTTTAGGAAATGGTTTTAATCAGATCTAGGAGGTTGGGGAGATTTATGAGAGAGAGAGAGAGAGAGAGAGAGAGAGAGAGAGTATGATTTGGGCAAATTTGGTTAGAGGTTTGGTGTGTCAAGTCAAGGGGAAACAAGTAAGGAAGATTTGTATCTCCCTCACAGGGGTTTGGTCAAGAATGTGTAAAGAAATGAATAGTAGATATAAAGTGATAGAAAAATAAATTATAAAAATACTTATAGAATAAATTATGTACTTAGCTATAGTGGTGACTGAATGATAAGTGCCAAATTGATGGCTCTTATCAGGTAGTCTGAACTGATGGCCTAAATAGAAATAACAAGTAGGTGTTGTTAGTCCTCAAGAACTTATTTCTTGATCATGATTGACTTATGAAAGATAATAATATGTTAGGATGTCAAAAGTTTAATTCCAAGAGCTTAAATGCAAGTAAGAATGAATTTTCTTGATTTTTGCTATCCTGCAGATAAGGTTGGAGTTTGGCTTATATAACTAATGTCAGTGATCTTGTCAACATCAGTCATTGGTTGACCAATGTTAGTAGCCTTAGAATAGGTAAAAATTACTATTTTTGGCCTATTTTCTAGTGCTCTTCATGCCAAGTGTGGCACCTATTACAAAATGGTAAAAATAAGAGGTTAAGAAGGAAGTAGTTGATTAGGAATTTAGTTTTGAAGTGAGAATGAGTCTTGGGTAGTTAGGATGAGGGGACTAGGTCTTGAGGTGACTCATCAGGTGAGAATTAGTCTTAGAGTGAGGTGGCCAGATAAGGTGTCAAAAGGGGTTTTTAATTAACTTAAGTAATTTAAAATAATTAAATGTGTGAGGGGTAAAAACATGGGTTAGGGGAACTAATTGTTATTATTGAAAAATAGGCTAAAATGGGTTTCAACATAGGGAGTTACACACATGTGTGTGATGTAAATTTGGTGTCTATAGGCTATACCAAATGAAGGTGGTTTTACTAGCCGATGTCGATTACTATGTAAACCCATGCCAAATAAAAATGCCAAAATAAAGTTAGAAAAGCAATTTGTAAGGTTTTTAAAGGTCTAAATGAATATTTTAAAGTTGTAAAATGATCCTCTTCATGTGTGGGATGCATCAAGTTCCATTGGGTATGCCATATGTGATCTAGGAATTTAACTCAAAAGAAGATGGCTAGTATGGTGTTAGTTCCAAAATGAAAACAAAATGAAAGAAAAAAACTAACATAACATCTCTAGGCCTAGACACTAGGGAGAGCTTAGTTAACAAACATGAATAAAACGCATAACTAAAATTTAAAATAAATCTTATTTTACCTCCCTTGGATACTCAAAAATGCTTGTTGTAGTGGCTTGCTTGGCTTGTGCTCATGAAGTCCTTGGCAACGAAAGCTTGACTACCTCCATCTCTCCTTGGCACATTTGGCTTATGGTTTGGAATGGCTTGGAATTAATTTGGCATGGTAACAATAATTTATTGAATATTTGTAATAAATTTTACATTGTAACCTTTCATAATCATGTGTTATAAATGATTTGGTATGGCCTCTTATTTATTATTTTTTGCAAATGTCTAGAATCAACTTGAACCATCCATCCGAAGATTGATATATGTGGTTGAGGATTAATTAAATTTTTGGAATTAAGTTTTTAATAATCCTCATTATGACATTTTAAGAATGGGATATGAAATTTGAGTCTAATCAAGCCTAGATCACACCCTCTTATATTTTAAATCACTTTGAGTTGCTCCTAATATCAACTCCCAATTGAACGTAGTTAAAATCCCTTGTATAATCTCCTAACACTTTTTAAGGAAAGGACATTTTGACCTAATTTCAGATCCAAAAATTTCCATTTTAAGTTATAAATATTTTTTATCCATAAGCCTAGCATAATTATATGGAGGTCTAGCCTCTATATTTTTTATGTCAACTACATTACCATAGGTGAAGAAGCATTATTGATCCAGTACTCAGTCTTTGTAAACCAAAGTATTGGTCATCCTCAATTAATATGCTCTCCATTAGTGGTTGTGTCTCCTCTCCTTCCCCATTTGTCTCAAATATTTGTAATCCTCTAGTTAGAGAGTTACTAAAATTCACATAAGGATATTAAGGAATTAGCATACTGAGGATTTTTCATCAACATACTACATGCAATCAAACTAATATATAGCTTGATTAGGTTGGAATTTTTTATTTTGATTCTTTTTTGTTTCCCTTTATTTGTTAAATTATATTAGTGTAGTTATTATTGAATTATATTAATTTCATCATTTAGAAAAGAGAAAATTTGATAGGGAGAGAATTTTATTTATTTTCATAATATTGGCTATGAAAAAATAAAAAAGTAGTTAGTTTTGATTGTTTTTATATTCCAATAGATTTATTTTCTCTCCTTTATCAATCCATTCCAAAAACAATCCATATAAATATCTTAGTGACTTTTCAAAATGTTTCTAGCTAACATAATATTTCATTTGGAAATTTAAAATAAGTTCTCTTGCATTCAAAATAACTAATAAGATAAACACAAGATTTTAGACAATATTAGGTACACAAACAAAGTAAGTATAATTATGATTTTGTTTATTTTAATGAATTAAAAGTGTTGTTGTTTCCTATTAAAAATTAAAAAAATAGAATTTTTATCTCTTGTCTCTCTTTTAACAAATCATTTGAAAAGTCTTTTTTTTTAAAATTAGGAAAGTTGAAAGGATAATTTATCTTATTTTTAGACAAGGAAAGTAAGAAAAAAGTGCTTTGGTATTAGTTTTTTAGATTAGTTTTTTGTAGATGATATTTATGGATGATATAACACCCAAGTCTTGTACACGTGGAAAACTTAGACCTTGGCTATTCTTCTTAGTTCTAGACCTTTACACTTCCACAAGTCTTGTATCTATTGTATCTTATGCCCATTAACCTATATATATTTATTTGACTAGTCTTATGTTTATTATTTAGGACTTATATATATGCTTAAAATGAAATTATATTCCATATATGCAAGTTCTAAACTTATATCAACTTTCCTTCTCATTGGACACTAATGGTCATGATAGACGATAGCATTGATGTTAGTGTCTTGACCTAACACAAGTGTCTAGTACTCTAAAGTCATATATTTTTCAAATTAAATGTATCCTAATGATTGGCCTAAGTTATTTAATGTGAGTTACTTTTCTAAATGGATTGACATAAATACAAGATAAACCCTCATTCATTCCATACCTATCATAGACCAAGGAAACTTATCAAAAGCATTCAATCCAACACTAAATAAATAAAATATTTCTTATTTTATCTTATTATCTTGTCAATCATAGGAAAAACACATACAAAGGATTGAAGTATTAAAGGAGCGGCCTAAAATCCTGATTTTCCATGTTACAATCTAGGGCACTATTGTAATTTTTTTGCACATATTTTATTATTCACACACAATCCAACATGTAGGAGATAACTAAATAAGTTTGAGGCCCTCTTCCAATTAATTTATATTTAATCAATCTTCACTAATAAAGGGTTCTTTAGGGCCATGTCAACACAGTGTGATCACTAACCTATTTTTCCCTAAGGTCATAATTAAGATGAATAACTAAGGTTTTTCAAATTCATGAGAAATGAAAAGCCATGACCTAGAATTAAATAAAATAAAGTAAATTCAAAGACAAACCTATAAGCATTCAGGTGATTACATCCCTTTTTAGTAAGTATTTTATATAGGACTTACATTAAACTCAGATGATAGTGTCAACGTAAGAGGTCCCAAGATGATATTAGTGTCTAGAGATCTAAAAGTTTTAGATCCATAGTTTGATGACTATTATAGAATATACTTATATCATAATTTATATTTGTTTTATATCCAACATTGTGCTAGCATCATAACTAGCTAATTATATTACTTCTTTGTCATTTCCATACATATCTTGGTTTTACTTTCTATATTTATCCTATACCCAACATAATAAATTTAGTGTATGTTTATATATGATTTTAAAATTTAATTAGCATAGATGTAGATATGATTATCACCCTTATGCACTATAATTTATATAGTCTTAACCCTATTATAATTCCAAGGTAAGATAACCTCATATACAGATTTAGGGTAAAACATTTAGTGAACCTGATTTATTTGAATTCAATTTTTTATTATTAGGTTTTAAACTAGATAGGATTTTATATTTACTTTTTCATTTCCTAATTATACTAATTTTCATGAAACTTACATGTATCCCTAGCTTTGGAGGCATCCTTATTGAACACATTGAGTTTCCCCTCCCACCATCTAAGATATCTCAAACAAATGAGGGATATCATGCTTTGTATCATGATGATACCCATAATGATAATTAAAAACATACTAATAGGGTTATCATAGAAGAATATTCTAATCATGAAAACCATGAAATAAATGAAAATTAAAAAATAGGCCATGATCAAGTGCAATCAACTGCATTATTTTGTGAGCATATTCAACAAAACTCTAAAGATTTTGATGATATCCTAAAATTATACTCAAATAAAAAGGTTCTAAAACTATAGTTGAAACATCCTACCCCACCACATTACACACACTAGATGGGATTATTGATACCTATACATAACATATACCTCTTATGGTTCATATACCCTCTATTACTTTTGACGATTGTGATATTAAGGATGATAACTCTAAACTTCATTATTTATTCATTTGAGAATTTCTTGATAAACACCCTATACATAGTGTTATGATTTATAATTGTGAAATAAATAAAATTTTCACCATTAAATTAATTATACACTTGGTTTATACTCCTAATAATTTACACCCTTCTACTAGATCAGTTAGAGAATTCTATGAGACCTCCCAAAAAGTTCTTGGTGAGATTGTCCTACCTTTACCAATCAATCCCATACATGTGGTTACTACCTTTTTGGTCATACCTTCCATAGGCATATTTGATATATTATTAGGAATACATTGGATCCATATACTTTGAGTAGTACCCTATATAGTACATGGGTGTGTTAAATACATTCATGCCAATCAAGTAATTACAGTTTTTGGAATTCCATATGAACATCCTATTGAACAAGAAAAATGTATACCTAGATGGTTAATTACCAAGCCTACTAAGGCTCAGTCACCATAAAATGGTAAGTAATAGGAAACACCCCTTATTATGTGACCATTAATTTAGATACCATTGCATCAAATACATATAGTGGTTTCCACGTAATCCCCATTTTCAATTGCACATGATATTCAAACATTCAAAGAAACTAAATAGGTTAAACTATTATTCTTCCAAAGAAACAAAAAATCACATAGTTATGGATCCTACACACCCCTATTACTCCTACATTCCCTTTATGACCATAAATTCCTATTATACATAAACATGTCATCACATACATTACAGTGAAAAATATTACACTTACACATGCTCCTTGGAAATACCACAAATTCCTTGCACTAGATTATGAATGGGGAGATATCTATAAACATCCACTGGATAGAATCATACAATGATATTTAATCTTAAAATATCCAAAAAAAGTCCAAAAATTTTAAAAACCCAAAAAACTCTTTCGGCACTTACGTGTTCTATTATCTCCTTGGCATCTATATCTTAGTTCCATGTTGATGGATGACATACTCAGTTATTCCTACATACACATGTGTCACACTTTTACTTGATTGTGATACAATCATAAAAAAATAAATGTCCTATTATTATTTTGTATGTTTGGCCTTCCTCCACTCATGTCATGTAGACATTGAGGGAATCCACATTTTTTGATCTTGATACACATAGGTTAAATGGTTTGATATCTCATTTCATTTTCATGTTTGAGATTATATATGTACTTACACATGCCTTTATCCATTATTATATCTTACACATGCTACTTGATATGCTATACATGACATTTTTACTAACACATTTGATCTATGTGATACTATGACATGCTTATGTTTGTTTCTTATACCTTACTTTATGAACTTACTTGAGTGTCTTGACTTGCTATTATGTGCCTTTTTAGAGAATTTAAATATGCTCATTTACTTATGGAATTTAATCCTATTTATTATTTATTTGACATTTTCATATGACATTATTTGTTATATGGAAATTTGAATATGTCATTCTCACTTTTATGGACATTTAACTAAGTCATGTCTTTTCAATCATGTGGCATCTAGGCATGCCCCTTGTTTGAAATATCCTTGGATAATTTCCTATTGACTTGATTTTGAGTGTTTTTCTATGTGTGATGTTTTTCTTATTGTGCATGTACTATTACTATCTAGACCTTTCCATGATCCTTATCATGCATCTTAGGCCTTCATGTGATCATGTTGGTTCTATGTGCCTCAATGGTATATATACCTAGACATGTTCCTTATTTATGCTACATGGTTAAATTAATATATTATACAATTATTTTAACATTTTAAGGTGAGGTAATTTCTATTTCTTATCTTACCTCATGTCAAAATGGGGTCATGTTAGTGGGGGAATTTCATATAGGCATGTTCTGCATGTTTGGCACAATTTTTAGATTCAGTGGGGGCATGGTTTAGAAGCATGTTATCCACACTCATTCATGTATGTTATTTATATCAGTTTTTATATTTAATGGGGAATGTCATATGGGCATGGCTTCAACACATTCATACTTCTCTAATTCATTAGGGGCATGTTCTGGAAGCATGGTCTCCACACATAATCAGTACTCAACATCTCTATAATACAGTGGGGCATGTTTTAGAAACATGTTCTCCACATTAGTAATTATATAATTTTTTATATTTATCCATATATAGTGGGGGTATGATTTGTAATAATGTTCTCTACACTTCTAAAACTTTTTTTAATTGGCTAAAACACATGGTTATATAATTGAGATTCATAGTTGTGACATAATCATATTCATTGGCACCATTGTTATATATAGTTTACATGAGACATATCTAAGGTGCATATGCTATGAAATATGTGCCTAATATTGTAAAATACAAATTAGTTTCATATTTTAGAACATTTTTATGGATTTTCACTAGCCACCAATTGGACTTTTATAAATTTTATTTAGCCAATCTACTATAGTAGTTGGTTAAACTTTTATTATGGTTGAGGTGATCAAATCACTCAATCTTGCTAGGTTTTAAGGATTTAATTTATAGCATCATTTAGCCTCACCAATTTTATAGTGTGGGTGACTTGATTAACTCACACCCACAAATTTATAATTATCATTGGGTTGCATAATTGAGTTAATCTCAACTTCCAAGTGGGAACTTACTATTGCTCTAATGTGGTGGGCATGTGCCTTTCAATATATCATTCTCTATATCTCTATCTCATTGGATACATGAAATTTCAATACTTATCTATATTTAAAATTATATTATTTTTGGATCTTTATGATGATACATCTCTTTTTAAAAAACTTAATAATAAGAAAGGTAGTTACATCAACACACAAGTGTAATATTAAACCTCACTCTTTTAATTTCAATCTATTTCAAGTACTTCAAATTATAGATTATATGCACTAATTATATAATGTAACATGATATTAGTTTTAGTTTAGTCTTTATAAAATCACTCAAGTTTATCACATGAAAATATAAGGTGTGTTATAGACACCCAGGTATGCATTCCTTTCCTTTAAACTAGTAATTTCATTACTAGATTAAAGGGGGGAAATTTAGATTATATTTATGGATATAAAACCTTACTCTTGTATAATTTTAAACCTTAGGCATTCAATATTATTCTTATTATTGTACCTTTCCCACTTCTACAAGTCTTGCATTTAATTTATGTTGTACCCTTTCACCTATATCTTTTAGTTCGACTAATCTAATGTTGATGATCCATGTGTTCTATCTTGCCTAAAATGCTTAAAATGTACTTGTCTTCCATATTTTAAATTTTTTACCTATACCTACTTTACTTCTCCCTAAATACTAACATTTTGGATAGACACTAGCATTGATGTTACTCTCCTGACCTGACATAAGTGTCAAGTTCCCTAAGTTCATCTATTTCTCAAATGAAATGTATCCTAATGGTTGGCCTAAGTTATTTAATGTGAGTTAATTATCTAAAGGGATTGATATAAAATTATATCAACCCTCAACCATTCCTCACCTAAAATTTATTAATGAAACCAATAAAAAACATTAAGTCAATCACTCAATAAAGAAAAGATTTCATATTTTCTCATATTCTCACATAAATAATAGGAACACATATATAGGTCTGAAGTACTAAAGTATAATCCCAAGATCCCAATTTTATAAGTTAAAAAATATGTCACTATTGTAATTTATTTACACATATCTCATAATTCACACACAAGCTAACATGTAGAGGATAACTACATTGGTTTGAGGCCCTCTTCATAGTATTAGCTATGTAGGTAGTGCTCATTGACAAAGAGGTATTTAGGTTTAGATTTACATCATGTGACAACTAACCCATTTTTACCAAAGTTCAATATGAATATGATGAACTAAGGTTTTAAAATTTTAGTAGGAATGATAGTCCATGACCCAAATTTGAATGATCTAGAGTGAAGGTGAAGATAAATCCAAAAGATCCATGTGGTTGCATCCCTTTTTGATAGGTATTCCATACAAAACACTTTCATCTAAATTATAGAATAATGTTTATGTAACCATCCCAATATGATGTTAATTTTCATATCTCTAGAAGTGTTAGATCTAGAATATGATGACTATTCTAAAATTTCATTCTGGCTTGATTTCTACTTGTTCTAGATCCAACACTATGTTAGCATCAAAACTAACTAAGTATATTACTTATTTGTCATTTCCATACATATCTTAGTTGTATTTTTTATATTTATCCTATACTTAACATAATAAATTTAGTTTATGTTTATATCCAAGTTTAGCATTTAATTGGTCTATTGTTGATCTAATTATCAACCTTGTGCATTACAATATTTATATTATTAACCCTATTATAATTCTAATGTAGGACAACCTCATATCCAAATTTACGGTTAAAAAATTTCCTTTTTAATTTATTACACATTTATACAAAAAAATTCATGTTTAATTCATTCCACATAAATGACACAAAAATTACAAAAACATCACCACCTAGTTTGTATCTAGACAAAGTTAGGAAAAATAAACACTTTGCATAATAGTGTTGGGGATCAACCAACAATAGATTACACTTGTGAAAACAATAAACGTGGAAATAAATCAGATAGATAAGTAACTGAAATGATAAATAGCACTGAACAAGATATACAAGAAAACACCCTGAAAACTTGTATTAAAACTCTTTACAATAGGAATACAATTTGAAGAAACTTCGTTCTTCCACACCTCTCTCAGATGCACACAAGATCTCTCACTAGATCTCTATTCCTCAAGAGATCTCTCTCAAGTACAATCAAATCCAACAACCTGGATTGATGCAACTCAGTACTATCCTTCAAACATTCACAATGTTCTACTCATACAGTTCTACTCTCATTCTACCATTCTAAGCTAAGAAGATCTTTCCTACATATAGAAATAGGAAACTTGAGCATGCTCTTACAACAAACAGTTAAGCCTCTTCAATAAGGGCTCTAAAAATAGTAATTCTAATAATAGAGACACAAGCTTGAGTCCACAACTCAAACTTATCATGCAAACACTCGCTTCTGTCCACAGAAATAGCTTTCTGGACACGCAGGTAACCAACGTCGGTTCCTGCCTGTTCGCCTGTGACTGTCGCCAGCTGACCCTATTGCCGACGTCGGTGCCTCTGTAACTGCAACTGACCGACGTCGATCACTCCTGACTGATGCTAGCATCTGTGTAGACCCGAACCTGTTTAAGTCTGCTCCTTGGTGAAGCTTTTAGCTCCACACCCTAACAATCTCCCACTAGGAGATAAACCAGCTGCACCAGTACCTGTACAGCAACATCTTCTAGCTCCTCCATCTTCAACTCAATCATGAAGACCAATAGAAGTTGAATGAAGATTCAACTTCTCCTTAGTAACCAGCTTTGTCAGCATATCAGCAGGATTCTTGTCTGTATGGATTTTCTCTAGCTTCAACTCACCATCTTCCAATACATGCCATATGAAGTGGTACCTTAGCTGTATGTGCTTGGTTCTTGAGTGAAAAGCTAAGTTCTTAGCTAAATGGATTACACTCTGACTGTCATTATACAATCTGCAACTCCCATGCTCCCTTCCAAGCTCTTCCATGAACCGTGTCATCCATATCATCTCCTTGCTAGCTTCTGTGGCTGCAATATACTCTGCTTCTATAGTTGACAAGGCAACAACCTTTTGCAACTTAGATATCTAGCTAACCGCCATTCCACCTACAGTAAAAACATAACCTGTGGTGCTCCTCCTGCCATCCAAATTACCTGCCATATCTGAATCTACATAACCATGTAGAGAAGTATCTGAACCTCCATAGCATAAGTGTCTACTGTTGGTTCCTCTCAGATATCTAAGGATCCATTAAACTGCCTTCCAATGTTCCTTACCTAGATTAGCCATATACTTACTTACCACTCCCACTACTTGGGCAATATCTGGTCTAGACCACACCATTGCATACATCAAACTTCCTACTGCGGAAGAATATGGGACCTTACTCATGTACTCTACCTCTTCATGTGAATTGGGACATTGTTCTTTACTTAACTTGAAATGTCCAGCTAAAGGTGTGCTTACCGGTTTAGCATCCTGCATATTAAACCTCTCCAACACCTTGTTCACATAATCTTCTTGAGACAATATCAACCTGTGATTTTTCCTGTCTCTCTTAATGCTCATGCCAAGGATTTTCTTTGCTGCTCCCAAATCCTTCATAGCAAACGTTTGAGCTAATTTTACCTTAAGCTCAGAGATATCCTACATGTGAGACCCTGCAACCAGCATGTCATCTACATACAACAATAGAATAATATATCTACCATTATCAAATCTCTTGAAATACACACAATGGTCTGATTGACACCTACTGTAGCCATACTCAGTCATAAACCTATCAAATTTTAAGTACCATTGCCTAGGAGCTTGCTTGAGAACATACAAGCTTTTCTTCAACCTGCACACAAACTTCTCCTTACCCTTGACCTCAAAACCTTCTGGCTGTTCCATGTATATTTCCTCATCCAAATCTCCATGAAGAAATGCTGTCTTAACATCTAGCTGCTCAAGATGCAAATCCTCAAAAGCAACCAAAGACAATACAACCCTTATTGAAGTCATTTTAACAACAGGAGAAAAAATCTCACCAAAGTCAATACCTAGCTTTTTTGCAAATCCTTTCACTACCAATCTGGCCTTATATCTCATCTGTCCATCCTCACCTTCCTTCAACCTGTAGGTCCATCTGTTCTTCAGTGTTCTCTTACCAGCTGGCAATTCAACCAAATCCCATGTTTGGTTCTCTCTTAAGGACTCCATCTCCTCAACCATGCCACGCTCCCACTTACTCCTGGACTCCACCTGTAATGCTTCTTCAAAACTCTCTAGTTCTCCAGCATCGGTTAGCAATAAATAATATAAGGAAGGAGAATATCTAATTGGAGGCTTACTTACCCTTTCAGACCTCCTGATGGGTGTTTTGGACTCGTTCTCAACAATCTATTCACCCAAATTTTCTAACAGTGACCGACCTCGGCCACCTGTAGACCTGTTACTGGCCGACGCCGGTTCTTCTTGGCCGACATCGGTGCCTGGTCTGCCGACGTCGATCTTTGTATGACCGACATCAGTTTCTGTACTGCCAATGTCGGTTCCTAACCTGCCGACGTCGGTCTCTGTGTTTTCCTGTAAGTGATTATTTCCTTTTCCCGTGAGCTCATTTTGGACCATAACTTCATCCAATTCACTATTGCTCTACCTAGATTGATCTAGCTTCCTTATCTGATCACTGTACATCACTCTTTCATTGAAAACAACATCACGACTCCTGATTACCTTGTTAGTTCCTAGATTCCAAAATTTGAAACCAAAATCATCTGAGCCATAGCCAATAAACGTGCACCTCATAGACTTAGCATCAAGCTTCTTTCTATTTTCCTTATCTATGTGCACAAAGGCTTCATAACCAAAAACTTTGAGATATGAGAGATCTACCTTTTTACCTGTCCATGCCTCTTCTAGAATTCCACCATCCAGAGCTGTAGAGGGTCCTCTGTTAATCAGGTACACTGCGGTGTC
The DNA here is from genome assembly GCA_037957365.1 of Torreya grandis. Classification (NCBI taxonomy): domain Eukaryota; kingdom Viridiplantae; phylum Streptophyta; class Pinopsida; order Cupressales; family Taxaceae; genus Torreya; species Torreya grandis. The sequence continues at coordinate 383,496 of JARHVA010006467.1, read as the reverse complement.
AACTGCTTCTACCCAAAACTCTAAGGGCAACCCTGCATGCAATCTCATACATCTTGCATGCTCCATGATAGTTCTGTTCATCCTTTCAAAAATACCATTCTGCTGAGGTGTCCTTGGAACCATCCTTTGCCTTTAGATTCTATGAGTGTAACAATACCAGTTAAACTTAAGACTGCAGAACTCACCGCCATTATCAGATCTCAAGCACTTTAATCTTCTGCCTATTTCATTCTCAACCATAGCCTTCCAAATCTTAAAAGTCTCAAAAACATCAGATTTCTTTTTAATATAGTAGATCCATACCTTTCTTGTGGCGTCATCTATGAATGTAACATAGTATCGTGATCCGCCAATAGAGGCTACTTGAGCCGGTCCCCACACATCTGTGTGAACAAGCTGCAACTTCTGCCTTTTCTTAGTAGACCCAGTTTTGAGAAAACTAACCCTTTTCTATTTTCCAAATACACAATGCTCACAAAATTCTAGATCCATACTTTTCAAATCTAAAAGCATACCTTTAGACTTAAGAATTGACATCCCCTTCTCACTCATGTGGCCAAGCCTTGAGTGCCACAATTTAGCATCCACATCTGAAGTAGATAAAACTGAAGGAGATTTGTTAATAACACAATTACAAAAATAGAGAGTACCTTCTCTCTTACCTCTGGCCATGACAAGTGCACCCTTGGTCACCTTCCAAGAATCTGCTGTGAGAGTTACTGTACAACCCTCATCACCTAGCTTACCTGCAGAAATCAAATTTCTCTTCAAACTAGGAACATGCATCACATCTCTCAACACCCATGTGTTGCCATTCTGCATCTTCAGCTACACTTTACCTTTGCTAGTAATCTTACAAGGCTCATCATCCCCTAAGTACACTATTCCAAAATCTCCATGGATATAGTCACTGAAATATTCTCTGTTAGGGGTAGCATGGAAAGATGCACCAGAATCTAATACCCAAGATTCTATATTATTATGCAGAGAGAAAATTAAAGCATCCTATGCAATACCTGCAATCTTGGCTTCTTCCTTTCCTTCGTGTTGATTGTCCTCCTTAGGCTTTAACCAACAATCTCTGCTTATGTGCCCCATCTTTCCACAATTCCAGCATTGTGGCCTTCTGCCATTTTTGGATTTAGATCTGCCTTTCCCCTTAGACTTGGATCTTGCTCTGCCTTTCTTGTTCTTCTCTTTTTGCCTTCCCCTGCTCTCAAAACTTAAAGCGTTCTTGGATGCCTCTTCTGTGCTTTTCCTGTGTATTTCCTCATTCAAGATAACACTAACAACATCCTCTACTTTCAAAATATTTGATGCAGATGCAGTATTACTTACTACCATTACTAAGCCATGCCAACTTTTAGGCAAAGAACATAATATTAAAAGAGCTTTTATCTCATCATCAAACACTATATTTACTGAGCTTAATTGATTCACAATACCATTGAAATCATTCAGATGAGTAGAAACAGATCCACCTTCATTCATATGCAAATTAAATAACTGCTTCATAAGATATACCTTATTTGAAGCTGAGGGTTTTTCATACATATTTGCTAATGTAGTCATCAACTCTACCGTTGTTTTTGCCTGTGACAAATTAGATATCATAGTGGAGGCCAGACTCAGTCTTATAGACCCTAGAGCCTTTCTGTCAAGAACTTCCCATTCTTCATCCTCCATGTCCTTGGGCTTCTTTGCAATCCCACCTAACGGTAAGTAGAGATCTTTCTGATACAGATAGTCCTCTATCTACATTCTCTAATGTTGGTAGTTCTTGCCATTAAACTTTTCCATTCTCAACTTACTTTCTTCTGCCATTACTTCTCCCACTCAAACAGAAATCCCTGCAGAAACTCCTGTGAGCAACCTGTAATCTAAACACACTACACAGATCTGAACCACCTGTTAGTGAACCTGAGCTTTGATACCAAATATCAAGCTCTGAACCTATAATCAAGGCTCTGATACCACTTGTTGGGGATCAACCAACAATAGATTACACTCGTGAAAACAATAAATGTGGAAATAAATCAGATAGATAAATAACTGAAATGATAAATAGCACAGAACAAGATATACAAGAAAACACCCTGAAAACTTGTATTAAAACTCTTTACAATAGGAATACAATTTGAAGAAACTTCGTTCTTCCACACCTCTCTCAGATGCACATAAGATCTCTCACTAGATCTCTATTCCTCAAGAGCTCTCTCTCAAGTACAATCAAATCCAACAACCTGGATTGATGCAACTCAGTACTGTCCTTCAAACATTCACAATGTTCTACTCATACAGTTCTACTCTCATTCTACCATTCTAAGCCAAGAAGATCTTTCCTACATATAGAAATAGGAAACTTGAGCATGCTCTTACAACAAACAGTTAAGCCTCTTCAACAAGGGCTCTAAAAATAGTAATGCTAATAATAGAGACGCAAGCTTGAGTCCACAACTCAAACTTATCATGTAAACACTCGCTTCTGTCCACAGAAATAGCTTTCTGGACACGCAGGTAACCGACGTCGATTCCTACCTATTCGCCTATGACCGTCGCCGGCCGACCCTATTGCCAACGTCGGTGCCTTTGTAACTGCAATTGACCGACGTCGGTCACTCCTGACCGACGTCGGTCACCGGTGTCTGTGTAGACTCGAACCTATTTAAGTCTGCTCCTTGGTGAAGCTTTTAGCTCCACACCCTAACAAATAGTATATGTTTCTTCATCTCTCATTTACATATAAAAATAATTATTGGAAAAAGATAAAAATAAGTTTATTTTCATTAACTTTAATTATATTCATTTCTTTGTTTTTGGAATTTTAATTTTAGAAATCAAGCATTTTACTTTGATAAACTTAAGAAATCCTAAATACAACAAAAACTCAAACAAATAGTGTCAATAAGCCTTGCCAACACACACAAGAACCTAGATCTCATTAGGATCCTTGAAAACATGTGAAAACACCCATGCTTTAATACAAGCCTTTCCCATTGATGAAATCACCCTACACTAATTCTTGATTCAAACATCACAATAACCATACACTACAGGCCATTATCTAACAAGCCCATACTCTTCTACCCTGGATTTCTTCCTAAGCTCCTTTAGATGACCCTTTTTGAGACATACAATCTTATCTACCAAGGTTTATTCCCTATAGTTAGAGTACCAGATATAGAATTTTGCATTCAAATTGACATTAATACTAAGCTAAGATGTGAGGTTTTCTATTGCACCCTAATTTTCATCTTATTTTGGACTCCTTGACTACTTTGGCTGAAATAAAACGCATCCAAAATCCACTTGTAGATATTCATACTTAACATAGAGTTCACCCAATTGACATCACCCATCCTTAGTTCTATCTCCATTCGCCCTTCCTCATCCTTGGGTCTAGCCTCATCAATATCATTCACATCTCATATATGACATTGAGAAAGCATAGTCAACCCAAATACATTGACCATATTCTTAATGTGGTCCAGCCTAATCTCCTAAAGTTCCCTAGCCCTAACATAGACTAGGAGGTTCACCTTCTTGTGATATCAAAAACTAGAGAACCTTGGATCTCTATTTTAGTGTAGCTTGACTCTCTTAATGATCACTATAATGTTTCTAAGGTATTTTGGTTATATCATGAGAACCCATTACCACCACCCATTATAAATACCATTCTTCCTAATAACCAACCCAATCCATATCCCCTCCATTATGTCAAATACCTCAACCTAAGCTTGGTCATTCAAGTTCATAGTATATCATGTGTTATTTGCATGTACACATTCTCATCAGGTGTAACTCGATTGTTATTGAGAGGAGATGTAGTTAGTGGACCTTAGAATGTAATATTTAACTAGTAGTTATTTCCCCTTTGGAATTATTTAAATACATGGACCTCATCTAAATTGTCTTCAAACTCATTGTCACTTTCAAATGGGAAATCATAAGTATCTAAAAGTAGAGATATACCAATATTTTGTCCACCTTTATTGGAGTTATAAAGTGGAGGGACTATCTTAAGGTTATCCATCTCTTGACAAAAAATGTTTGAGGCTAGGATGAAGTAGCACAATTGATTTCAATATGATCAGTTGTGTTGTGTAACTAACACCAAGTGGGAAATATTAAATAAACTAGGTTCTATATGTTTGAAGAATTATTTTTATTGCTTTGATTTCATTATCAAGTGGACTATGCATGCCTCCATTATTTGGCCTTAACTTCCACTACCTATTTATTCTCTAGAAGTTAATTTTTTTGTTTTATGGTAGTTTATTCACATTTTGGTTATTATTATTTTACTTTTCTATTCAAATTAACATGATACTCATAAACCTTTGAACCATTTATTACAATTTCATTACTTTTAGGTTCATGTTAGCATTATGTTTATTTATCATTTATGGTGGGGTATTGAACTTAGGGACTATAACATTGAAAAACATAGGGACATCAAGGTGTGTTTGGTTATGAGTGTTATTTATAGGTGTCTAATTATTTAGAAATGATGGGATGGACTATTGATTGCTACTAAAAGCAACATAACCACTAGTTATAGGAATGGTATCAGTGTTTTAGGCTACATAAACAATGTGTTCATTATTTTCCTATGGTAGTGCATGATTTGGAGGCATATAAGGTTGACCATTTATCATATAGTTGAAGTTCATCATGTTATATACTAGATTCCATCTTGAATACATGTGGCACATAGAATTAGATTGATTAGTGGAGTGTTATGCATGAGATCCTAGTTGATCATTAGAATTTGATTGTAGTAAATATGTTGGCCTAATGAAGGTAAATATACAATTCTATATCCTTTTAGCACCATATTTTTTCAATTTTGCCTACTTCTTTATAGGCTAAAAATAAGGATGTGAGTATTTTTGAAGTTATCTTAAGGAACATGGATGTCATTGAGTCCAAGTCTCTTAGGTAAGTCTATATGGAAACCACCTTTATCTACATGTAAGGGTCTTCAAAACCTCCATTATAAATTGTGAAATAATGCATTAAAAACACTCATTAGTTCATTTGGTTCTTTACGAGCAACTATGAAGTGATGGTACATGATTGCCAAATTAATGGGTAGCTTAAAGTGATAGGTAAATATTATTTCTAAATCAATCCAAGAGGTGATAGATCCATTTGGAAATATAAGATACCAAGCATAGGAATCCTCTCCTAAGGAGTAAGTAAATAGATATAAAGACACATCCTCATATTATATTTGATTTTGTATAAGGTCATATTTAAATTCTTGAATATGCTCTTCGATAGTTTGAATCCCATTAGGTATGAATTTTGGGTAGAGATTGCTAGGATTCTTTGGTAAGTCATATGTAGGCCATTTAATGTTCACAAGGCATCAACCTCCACCAATCTAAGTAATATTAGATACCATTTATGGGTTATGATGGGAAACAAGTAAATTGATGAAGGAAATTACATCTGTATTATGAGCTATTAAGTGGATTTGTCTAGTTTTTAGTTTTTCCTTATTTTATATTGGTTTTATATGTTCAACAAGATATAAAAAATTAAATTTATCCCCAAATAAATTTTATCTAGTGGGTATCCATCTACTTTCCATTGTATCTTTTAGAATGAAATAATGTGGGCAATGCTCATAAGTGCTCAAGTTTAAAAAACTTAATTAAAAATTTAGTTTTAAATTTATGCATTGGTGACCTTCCTTTTAGTACAAATTATGTTGATGTGTGTTTTGGAACACACTAATGTTAAGGTAGATATTTCAACTTTCCTCTCTTGAAATGATATTTGTGAGATCCCCCCAAGGTTATTTTCTACATAGTATAGGCACACTAAAATTCACTCAATGGCTCATTAGGACCATTCCATTTAAAGGGTCCTATTGGTGTGCATATAAAAATTAATTTCAATGGGATTTAGGTGTTTGAATAGTTTAATAGATAATTTGGGTTTATTGTTTTTTTTTAATGGTTTCCATGTAGGTGTTCAAAATA
>JARHVA010006467.1:367500-372500 GCA_037957365.1 Torreya grandis | reverse complement strand
TTTTTATTTAATGCTTTGATTTAAATTTAATTAAGGTATATCACATTTTTAATGAGATGACATTAAGGAATCTCATAAAAGCATTATAATATAATGGAATCATTATACTAATTTTTTAAGTCTTTGCTAGGGTATCATTTTTTGAGCACATTCTACATATTCTATAATAAATGCTTTAGTTTTTAAAATGGTTGTTTTGGTAAATTTTGTTAGGGAATTTTTCATATCTTTTAATCATTTCATTATTTTATGAAATATTTATAAAGGAAAAAAATTGGGCATGTTTTTCATAATATGTAATCATTTCATTAGTTTATTACATATTTTCTAAGGAATTAGGGTAATTAACTCATTGCATTCATGTCACCTTACCCTTTTCACTGTGGGAATATCACTCATTGCATTAAATTCAACACACTAATTATGTTAGGAAATATTGTAATAATTGCATTAGTTTTATTAAAAAATTCATGTGTGCTCTCTATATGGCCACATTTTATAGTTGAAATTATATTTGAGTCAACTCCATTTCATTGGGATATCATATAATCATTTATTTATTTACTAAAACAATTAACATGCATTCTTTATGATCCAAAATTTAGTAAATGACATTACACTAGGGTTAATTAACTCATTACCTTAAAATATCATGTAATCATTACATTCATTTTTCAAACAATTCACATGAATTATTTATGCTATCACATTTTATAATTAATATTTAATTAGGTTTAACTCTCTCATTGTATTGGGATATTACATAATAATTCCATTGGTTTTTCAAATAACCCATTTTCATTCTCTATTCTATAAATTTTATAATTAAAACTGGATTATTGTCAACTCACTCATTTCATTAGGATATATTATAATTATTTCATTACTTCGATAAAAAAACTTGCATGCATTTTTATGTTGCCACTTTTTTTATCGGAGATTGCATTAGGATAAAATCACTCATTGCATTAGAATAAACTCACTGAGATATTATATGATATATTAAGAGAGTTTAAGGTATAACATCACACTTATGTTTTTTCTATAGACTAGCATAAAATAATAAATCCTGAATGGCCACACTTGATAACTATTTGAGATGTAACTAGAACATTCAAATTATGATGAAGGTCAATAAACTTGATCCTTATTATCTATAGTATGATTACATCCAATATGAGTTTTTTAATAACAAATACATAAATTAATTAAATTGATTTAATTTAAAGTTTCACATATTTTAATATTTTTTTATGGAGTATGGAATTCAAAAGAAGGAACATATGTAAATATTTAAGAAATAAAATTTAATTTTAATTAGAAAAAATACATGATTAATCAGTGTCATGTGTGTACATATAATGCTTTATTTGAAACTAATATATAGGTTTTTATTTGATTCATGTTAAGTATCTACCTCATCATTATTTTACAAAACAAGATTTAGTACTAGATCTAACTCTAACATATTTATGGGGAATGCTAAAATCATAACACATATTACTTATGGATTTGACATAGAATTTAAAACCACAATTATTTCATGGTTCTTAGTATTTGGGTTTGTCTATTGATCCCATGCCACTTTTCCTCCCATTATCCCTAAACAAGGACATACTTTATAGGTTAATAATTTCCTTCTCAATTAAAAAATAATAATGAACCAAATATTGAGTTATATTTTTGTGGGATATTAGGAGGTGAAGTGGCATGGACTCAATATCTAAGCCCCATTTTTAAGATTAGAATCATGCTTGTGGTTTTTAAAAAGGATGACATAACACATTTTTTTCAAGGAATGAAAAATTCATTTTGTCATTTTTTAATTGGTTCTAGGCTATATTTCATTAGGATTCATTTGTTTAAATATTTTGATAACACCCTTGTAAAATACATTTTATGCACATTTTCCTCCACAAATAAACAATCATTCCATTCTATATCACCATATTTCATTCAACCATTTTTTTAAACATCTCATGTTCCTTATCTATGTTTATAAATTGTCCATAAATGTTTATCAGGGTGTAAAGTACAATCCCCCTAATATATTCTCAGTTTCAAAATTTAGTAGTATAGAGAAGGCATGTGAATTTTTGGACAAACTACAACATTCATATGTCATTGCATTGAATGTATTGATTAAAATATATGTAAATCATAGATATATCAAGGATTCCATCTATTATTTCAATAATTTCCATAGAAATATTATTTTCATGTCAAAATGTGTCATATCATATCTTTTACAACACATTAAACTCTTACGGTGAATCAAGTAATTCAGTAATTATCGTATATTCATAATTTTTTGTTTTAATTCATATTTTTTTTTGATGTTTTATTTTTCATAGGTCATCCTTTATATATTTATATTCAAATAGACAATATAATTTTTAATCTCTACTTTCACATTATGTTATTATTTAATTTTAGTTATAAATCCTTTTAAATAGTATGTTATTTTGATGTTGATGTTGTATGTTATTTGACAAGTGGAATACAAAGGGGAAAAAATTTGGTAGGATAATCTAAAAAAACATATAATAACATATAAATACTCATAGAGTTTTTTTAAACACATATTTATAATATGAATAATAGGGCATTTTATTTATGATATCAATACTTTTGAGGCTTTGTGTTGCAATTTTTTATATTTTATTTGTCATGAATTATGGATACGAAGGTGCCCCCATAGTTTGGGTATGTATGCACTAACATGGTTAGGATCATGGGTCCCTTCCCCTTGATCTTGGTATAATTTTATTCTATATTCTAATGTAATCATTACATATTCTCATGTAATGATTATAAGATATTCCAATGCAATCATGACATACAATAATTTAGTCTCAAATAAAATGTAGCATACCATTATGCTTATAATTTTTCTATATTATTATAGTTATATTAATTACTATATAAAAAATGATGATTTCACATCATGTGTTTGTTTTCTATAAAGGAAAAATACTTTACCTCCGTGAAAAATACTCATATGCTTATATATTTCCATATACTGTAACAATTCATGTGCCTTGTGTATGCTTAAATATTTTTCATATATGTCTATCAGGGTGTTTAAAACTACTAAATATGAAAAATATTCACTTTTTATTACCCTTTTATGGATGTAAATAAATTTTTAGAGTAACCTATAAATGTATGCAAGGTATATACCCTCTAATTTATTCTCGATTGAAAAATGTGTAAGGATAAGAAAGAAGCATGATATTTTTTTATAAAGTTTAAAAGTGGGGTTTGAAAGGACCCCAAATAATTTTAAAAAAGAATCAAAATATGTGATAATAAATACCATTATAACATAAATGAAATAGATCTACAATAGTCATATGTTTATAGATTGACATCAAAATCTACTAAAGTTGGTAATATATCAGCCCTTAATTCTAAGATCCTTTCCCAATAACAAAACAAAAGTAAATTCCTAAGTCCATCAGTAAATTATATTCTTGATAAACATACATACCCTATGTAGCAACCCTAATTTTTTCAAAAGTTGAGGCTAATAATTACATAATATCCTAATATAATGAGTGAGTTGACCATAATTTATTATTAATTACAAAATGTGGTATCATATATAAGTAATATAAAATAATTTAAAAAATAATGCAATGATTAATATATATTATAATTCAAAAATTGGAAAATAACCTAAATTTCACAACTAATGTGAAGCTATGACAGAAATATCTACTAAATTCACTAGTGGATTGGGCCATAATGTTAAGATAATTTACACTAAAATATATATATGTCCTAATTCCATCATTAAATTATATGTGATCACCACATATTAGTGATCATATTTTTAAGATTCACACCCCTTTTTATGCTACCACATTTTGCATACATGTCTATCATAGTATTTGTAACTAATGTGAAGCTATGAGATAAATATCTTCTAAATTAACTAATGTGTTAGGCCATAATTCTAAGATGATTTTCTCTTCAAAAAACATAAATATATGTCCTAAATCCATCATTAAATTCTATGTGATCACCACATTTCAGTGCCTATATTTTTTAGATTCACACCCCTTTTTATGTTACCACATTTTGCGTACATATCTATCATAGTGTTTTCAACTATAATTTATATAACAAATATTTTATTTTTAAAGATATTTTTTCAAACATTTCATTTACATTTTTTATTTTCCCAAATTTTTAATACTATAAATATTTTAATGAATGTGCACTTATTCCAATCCAAAACTTATTTCAAATAGGTTGATTTATGCTTTTTATATTATTCATATCAAAATTGAGTTTCAGTATAATTAGATTTCAATCTCAATAGTATTTGATTTTAATTTGATATTATTAGATTTCAATATCAATTTTATTGGATTTCATAATTATTAATATCAGAATCTAGTTTCATTATAATTTGATTACGATGTTTCCATTATCCATTTTATCAATTTTTTAGTTTTTGATCCCTCTTATACTAAAAATCTTATATGTTTCATTGTAATTAAATATGATTTTCTAATGATATAATTTACTCTATCATTCCAAAATTTTAAATGCTAATAATATTATAAATAGCGGTGGCCAATTCTAAGCTACACAATTGGAATGCACAATTTAACGTAATTAATTAATGTTGAACTATGGAACAATTATGTATGTAGAAATGAGTGGCCACTATTTCAATGATTAAATGTTTTTTTACAGAAATTAATTTATTTTTATGGGCACATTAGAATAATTATTATAATATTATTATGTAAATTTTGCACTTGTATTTTTTAAAATAGTAATGGACACCATCCATAAATAATAGAAATATTCAACAAGAACATATAAAAAGTATTATGTATGTAGAAAAAATCGATTGCGAGTTTTCTTAGTATACATTATTTTTTGAAATAAATTTATTTCTATTGACAAGTTGATATAATTAATATAATAAATTTAGGTAAATTTTGCACTTATATTTTTTTAAGTAGTAATGGATGCAAGCC
>JARHVA010006467.1:337500-362500 GCA_037957365.1 Torreya grandis | reverse complement strand
TTAAGAAAAAGAGCTGAATTTTTTATACATTTTGAAATAAAATGATTCAAAAAAACTAAATATATTACATACTTAAATGAATAGTTAATTCCCATAATACCAATCTCCCTTGACTGCACACATTGTAGTTATTTATCATAAGACCAAACCTTTAGGAACTACTCCTCCACTATTTAATCATAATTTAAAACATCAAATATAGTTTAAAAATTTGACATATGGTCAAATTCCTTATGGTCATTTAATATTCTAGATAATTATGCATTTATGTTCTCATTTATGTTTTTTCCTCTTCCATGTAGGATTTTATAGCCTTATCAACAATGTGGGTATTTAACAAAGGAAAAAAATACACAAATGTATTCAATGTACTATCATCAACACAAGTTAGTAGACTAGTTATATATTATTATTTTATTTGGGATACAATATTACAAAAGTCATAGAAGATGGTTTCTACATTTAGTGGTATCACATGATTTGTCAAGACATTTAATGTTATTTTTATTTAAGAAGGAAATTAACATATACAATTGCATTCAATTTTATCCTCATCCTTACCAGGATTTTTTTGAATGAAACCAAAATATAGTATCTATGTTTTTTTCCCTTTTCATTATAGTATTCACCTCTACACTCTTCTATTTTTCACTTCCCTTGCTATTTTCTCTAATACTTATTCTTGATTACTTGGATCTATCATATTTGAGAGAAAAATATAATTTTTAAAAGTTTGTATGATGAATTTGATATTTTTTTATCACATTGGACTCATTGCAATCCAATTCTTCAAGGTTTTCAATATCTCTTTCACATAAATAATCAAACACTTTTTTATTGTAACCCTATGCTATTTAATTATTTTTAAGTACACATCCAATTTATCTACCATATATATATATTTGTTACAATGGTACAAGGCCAAACCTCATTATTTAGGATTTTATTTTCTAGTTATTACAATTCATTGACATTCATTCTTCTAGTCCCCTAAAATAATTGTAGTGAAATGATCTAAAGAATTTCACTAGAAACCAAGATCTATATCTTTTTTAGGACAACAAAAAGTGTGCATAATTTGTAAAAATAAAATGTAAGAACCCATTTTTTATATATTTATTTTAGAATTAAAATTAATGATAGTTTATTTTATAATCTCTCAGCTTTGTTTTTCTCAAAAATATTCAAAATATGAGATTTAAATCACTACAAAGCATTAAAAAATCATATTAGTAACTTATATAGTAAACTTTGAGATATAAGTAATAGTCATATAAAAATGTAAATATAAATTCTAAATACATTATATTCATTTTTATTTTCATTTCCACTTCCTATTCAAATAGGCATGTTTTAATCCACCCATATAGTCCTTGATTTGTATCAACTAGTGATGAACTTTGTAAATAACCATGTTTTATTTATTGCATTTTCAATGTATAGATGGTGACTACTTGCTTAATAGATTATTTAGATGAAATAATGTAAGAATATATTTTATTCATTCTATCATGTGCACTAGAAAAGTTTTAATTTTTACAAATCTTTCTTTGTTATTTGATGTTGTGGTTACAAATAATAATATAAAATTGAACAATAAAATAATATAATTGATATTTAGTTACCAATTAAAAGACTACACCTACTTTTCAAGGTAAATTTTAGTGGTGAATATTCATTAATTCATGAATATTCATTTTTTGGGAATTTTCTTTTGGTAATTTTAGAGGGCTACTACATAGAATTGGGTTGCCAAAAAAAAAAAAAAATATAAGTTATTTTTATAGGTCAACTTACCCATTGTTTATAATAATTCCATACTTAGGAATATATATATATATATATATATATATATATATATATATATATATATAATTACTGTAAATAATAAATATGCCCATGTCACCTTTATATATATATACTAAATATGATTCCATTTTTAACCATCCAATTTTCATTTTTTCTATAAATCAAATATAACACATGGAATAGGCATGCAAGTAACTACATGTATCACATTAGTAATTATCTAACACATGCACCCATCTAGTTACACCCAACACATAGTCATCTATCCATATCACATCACAACCTTTGGATTTATCTATAGACACATGTCAATACATAACTATTCAATACACAAGTTGACTAGCTTCATCATGATTAGATCATACAACTGGATAGTGTTTACACTAGATGATTTCATAGTGCAACTAGTCAATATTGAATACATTTAGTTGCATTGTGTAACCATCCAATTGTACAAAAAATAAAAAATGATTACTACACCTCTCCTCCCCTTGGATTTTTTATCACACCTATACATAATTGGATACTAATCACCATGACTTTGAAAAATATATCTATAAATTCACCAATGAAATCTACCTTGGATTTCTTATAATGGATCTTAAAATTTAACTTGATACTTATGATACTGAAATGGGAAGCATTATTTTTTTCTACTAAGTGATCACACTATTCTTAGCATATAGCTAACTAGTCTATTAGCATTGGCACTATCAAATGGATGGAACTAATATTTTTCTATTAACTGATGGCAATGGTTAATATCAATTTTTAAAAAACATTCATCAAATAAAAATGTTGAAATTAGTGTAGTTTAGAATTATTTGGCTTATTAAAGGCACTTTTAACCTAATTATTCATTGTCCTTTCCTTTGAATATCTCTTTAGTAGTAAAAATTGAGACTTGGACATATCAATTTCCAAAAATATTAAGTATTTCCACTTATGCATTTTAAACTTTCTAACATGGCAAACGGTTTTATAAAAATAAAACATATTAATATAGTGGGAAATAGAGGACACTAATGATTATAGGTAAAGACTCTAGAAAATGGTAATAATACCATTAAGAATACTTTCATTCATTGTTATTAACCATTTATTATCATCATCTCTATACAAATTAATCTCTAAGCCATAGCAATAGTATGAATTCTTATGACATTTTTTTTTAACAAGGCATACCACTTTTTTATATTTTTGAATTTACATTTCCATCTATAAAACAACACAAGTTTGAGTGTTGTTATCTTTATACTCAATATGCATAGTTAATGTATCCTTGTTTGCATTTTTTGTTTTCAAAATATGACAATATCATAATTTATATGACCTTAAATTTGAAACAACCAAAAATCATAGTGGTAAATATTAGGGTAACATATCTAAACATACCAATCCTCATCTCATTTCAACAAGTCACTATATCCTTCAAAAAAATGAATTAGATCAAACAAAGATTGGCCCACTACTACCATATTATCTAGAGAAAATAATTTCAAATGCTAAATAAATTATAGATATTTTCTCTCTCTCTCTCTCTCTCACACTCACACACACACACACACACACACACACACACACACACACACACACACACACACACACACACACACACACACACACACACACACACACACACACACACACACACACACACACACACACACACACACACATGTGCACACGTGTGTTCATGTGTATGTATGTATGTCATAAATTAATTAGTAGGCATTAGTTATACTAAACTTGGACTATAATAACAAACAAAGAAACTAAAAAAATATTTGACATTGTATATGAGATTTTAGAATGTAAAATATATAATAAAATAACTATATTTCTAGAATGAGATTCTAAAAAATTTAACTTTTTTATTTAAAATCACTAATGAGAGGATACTTATTTAAAATATTTAAATAATTAATGATTAGAACTTATTTTTTAAATAAGATAATTATGTTATCTTTGAAAAATAAGTGGCCACTAGTTTTCTTGTACTAAGATCAAAGTAAAATAAAGTAATATATGAGTGGTAAAAACATAAATGAATTATCTACTATAACATTCTAAATGGTATTCATTTTTTAATCTATAAATTGGGAGGTAGTATTTTCAAGGTGGTGGTAGATAGAGAAAACTTAGACAAACTAGTCTCATGTTATATGGCAATGATTTTTTTTTATGACTAACGTGGCACACCTAACCCTATATAAGGTGTTTTGGATACATAAGTACCATCAAGTGTTGATGAATGAGCATTTACTTGTGATTTTAAACATGTCATATACAATGATGAGGTATGGGGTGATGTGATGTTAATGGATGAGTGTCTTGTACTTATGGGGAGGCCTCAGAAATATTAATAGAATGTTATGCATAATAGAATATTGAACATATATATCTTAGAGAAGAATGGTATAAAGTTTACCTTGAATCACTTGAAAGACAAAGAAGATAAAAACAATAATATTTTTTTCAAGAGTTTTGATGGTGTCGAGGGAATAATTCCTGAATATTGTGCATGAAAAAAATGCATTTTTTGTGTTCATTCCATATATAGTGCATGAATAACATGAAGGAATCAATAAATAAAAGTCTAAATCACTTCCACATAAAGTGGAGGATTTGTTATATGAGTTTGCTAACATTGTTTCAAACAACCTTCCTAGAGTAGTTCCACTAATAAGAAGCATCAATGTACATATAAAGTTAATATTGAGATAATTTTACCCAAAAATATTTCATACATCATGATATTACAAGAGTATGAGGAGATGCAAAGGCAAGTTGTGAATGACTAGACTAATAGGACTTATAAGAGAAAGTTTGAGCAAGTGAGTAGTAGATATAGTATTAGGGTGGAAGAAATGAGGAGAATGGTGCATGTGTAAAAAATTTAGGGACATAAAAATATAATTATCTAGTATTGATTTAGCTTACCATTCATGGATTACTTAATGGATTTCCTAAGTGAGGGAAATTATTTATCCAAGATTTATTTTAAAAGTGGGTTTCATTATTTTAGGATAAGGGAAGGAGATGAATGGAATATAACCTTTAAGATGAAATAAGGGTTCTGTGCATGGATATTAATTCTTTTTGGTTTGAAAAACATGCTAGATAAATTCATTAGGTTGATGAACTAAGTGGTAGATAAATTTATAAGAAAATATTCATCATATACTTAGATGATATTATAGAATTCAATAAGATAACCAAGGAACACCTCATGCATTTATGGAATGTATTTCACATGTTTGAAAAGATAATATTTTTTTAAATTTTAAGATATATATTTTTATGAAGATGATTTTAGTATAATTGGGTTCTTTTATATCTAAATAATGTCTAAAGATGGACCTAAATAAGGTTTGTACAATAGTGGAGTGGCCATTGCCATAGAGCACATTTGAGGTAGAAAGTTTTCATGGTCTTAAAAGCTTCCATATGAATTTCATAAATAATTTTAGTGAAATACGTGAAGTGATAATGATAGTGTTGATATTATATCTCAAGGTATTTACATAGACAAAGGAAGCTAAGCACAGTTTCCAAGAGAAAGAAAAATGTGACTGAGTATCCAGTGTTGGAATTATAAGTCTTTAGAAAAATGTTGAAAGTGGATCTTAATGTAAGTTGTATACAAATTAGATCATTATCAATATAAAATGGGAGAATTATCACATAATTCAATGAGATTTTTAGCAATGTAAATAATAAATACTCAATCTATGACTAGGAGTTTTATGTTATTATGCAAGACCTAAAGAAATGGTGGCATTATTTATTTCTAAATGATTTTGTGTTATATATATATTATCAGGTTCTTGATATATCCTTATCCTATAATGTGTCTAGGGATATGTGTGGCTATTTTTTTGGCTTACATAACCTTTCATCTTATCTTGTCACATTTTTTATGTTCTTATATTGTTAGTAGGGCTGGCCTATGGAATAACCATGGTTTAATTAGAGTATATATATAAGGTATTAGTTTGTCTTTGACAACAATATTGTAAATTATGATATTATTTAATTTTTATATAGGTTTCCCCCTTAAAGTGGCTCAACCATATTTATCAAGCATTCTTCTCTTTCATCAATTATTGTTTTAGATCTATTTATTTTGCTCATATTTTTATGATATATTATTCCATTGTTGAGAAATATATAAGTAATTTAATTACAAGTGGTATTATATATTCTATTTGGGTATTTTTCTTGGCAATTTTTTGGATTTGACATTGTTGTTCTCTTGAGAGCTAAAGGATTCAAAAACATAACTTATGATCTAGGAAAAACTTATTTTTATTATCACCACAATATTTTTTTAGTGGTTTTACCAAAAAAAATTAGAAAAAATAACTCATCCTTGTGTAGATTAACAGTCATTGTACTCATCTAGGTGAGATTATCACAATAATATAATTCTCTAACACACTTTTTTCAAGCCCAAACCCCTAAGTAATAGGGTTCATGCATGGTTGTTCCAAACACTCATGGTCATGGGAAATGAAAGACTCTCCAGTAAAAATGCATCACAATGAGGACATGGACTCCAAAACTTTCGAATCTAGAGTTTATTGGTTGGTTAACCAAATTCAATTAGATACACAAAATATGGTGAAGAAATATGATCTCATTATGGTAAAGGGGGACATGAATAATTTGAAGTAAGTTGAAAGCTATAGATGTGACATTGGCCACTCTTGTATCTCATATTCCATAGCCAAATAATCCCCCACCATTCCATTGCAGTTATACCAACAAAAAAAAAAATTAAAATCTAGGTTCAAATAACATGCTTCCATAAGTGTAAGTGTGCAAGTTTGATGGTAAGCATCCAATCACTTGGATAAATCAAATTTAAAATTTTTTTGGTCTACAATCAAACCCCATGTGCACAGAATGTGTTCTCAGCATATCTTTAGCTATAATATTATCAGTTCATTTTTATATGTGGTTGTGTGCTCAAAATAAAAATAAGGGCCTTATTGTTACATGTCCAATGTTTAATGATGATCTATAGATACACTATCAAAACAACATCAGAAAAAACTACTTCAATTAATTAGTAAAGTTATGATAAATAGGGCATGTCAATAATTATATTAAACTTATCTATAATCTATCTTTATACATAGATAATACCAATGAGGACAACATGATCTCCATGTTATTAGGTGGGCTCAAGGATAACATCCAACCTTATGTTCACATGTTGAATGTAAGTTTAGTAACTAAATCCATAGTATTTATGCACATGGTAGAGGAAAGATATCTAGTAAAAATAAAGGCTTTCACTAATATTCAATAATGATAATCCCCAACACAATCATTTCCTCATCCTGCCAAATTAACCCCTCAGTAAATTCAAGATAGGCATATAAAAGGGTTATGATTCAATTGTGATGGTAAGTGGATCAAAGGACCTAAATGTGTTGAGAATAATATATTTCAAATTGAAGGAGCTAATGAAGATAAATAGTATGAACCTAATGCAAAGGTCTATATGGATTATTGACCATCTAAAATAAAAAATTCGAGGGAACGGGAGATGGCTGTGAATGGCAGACCAGTCCAAGGCGACCAGAATGGCGCCCCCATGCTCGCGCGGCCATTGCTTGGGGAGTCTGCGTAAGAGGCTACCAAGACCTATGTGGAGGAGAGCTCGAAGCTCAAAAAAGTGAATGGATGCTTACCTAGAAGCCATGAATGCCCTGTTCTGGTAATCTCCCTAGACTCAGTGAAAGAGGAGGTTGACTATTTGTCTTCTCATGCCCTAATCTATAAATTTTTGGGCCTGCATATTTCAGTAGCTGCTCTGGAAACCTAGATTAGGTAGACTTGGTAGATTGACGGTGATTTTGACATTCTCCTCATAGGAAATAGTTATTTCATGGTTAACTTTTCCTCTATGGCAGACTGGAATAGGGTCTTTGAAGGAGGCCCATATTTTTATGATCGAATTGGACTTTTTCTGAAACCCTGGCATGCAGGGTTTAATTCGGCAGAGGATCTTCCAGCTTGCGTACCTATATGGGTCAGGCTACCGAGATTGCCCCTAGAATTTTGGCGAGAGGATATCCTCTGACAATTAGCAGCTATGCTGGGAACACTACTGGCTATTGCACACCAAACACTGGACAGGAAGGTAATATCATTTGCCCAAATTTGAGTTGAAATTAATCTGAATAATCCACTCCTAGATTCTCTTGAGATTTGTCTGGGATGTTCCTCATGGATCCAGTCTATAGACTATGAAGCTATCCCATTCAGGTGTCATATTTGTCATGTTTATGGCCACTTGCATAAGTAATGCCCGCAATCAGCTAGAGACTCTTCCCCATAGGGAGAAGGCATTGGGACTCGAATGCCCAATAATACTAGGGGTGCCAGACAATCGAATTATAGTGGGAAGCTTTAGGACCAGGCAAGTGGCTTGAGTAAAGGCAAAAACCCTCTCTTCCCAGCAAATACACAGCCAAGTGGGAGTGAATTCAGGGGTCCTGACAAGGATGATTTCATGGTAGTAAGGCGATGCATGAAAAACTATGGGCTGAAGAGGACAAATTTTGACAGGTAGATTGAGAGTGACTTCAATCGGTTTGAAGTCCTGGACAATATGAACATTAAGGATGTTATTTCAGATCTTTTACAGATGGAAGAAGAAATGACCATTAAACAACTTGCCCCAAGAAGGGACTCCCTACCTTTGGTAACTTAGCTGACCCAAGCGGTAGACCATGGACACAAGAGACTCACAATACCGATATGCTGGATACAGGAGACAAGGAGATGTAATGGGCAGACCTTGCTAAGGAAGTGGAAGCTCCTAGAAATGAGAAAGGCTTGTCTTCAAGCCTCAGTCTTCTACACAGACCTCTCAAAAAGACTACTGGGTCCATTCCCTCCTGAGCTAGGTGTAAAAAGGACCAGGAGTGGCTAAAACTTGTAGGGGATCTTTTAGTAGAGGCAGGGCAGGTAAAACCCCTAGATGAACATTTCTCACCGGTTACCCAATGATAGTTCTCTCTTGGAATGTGAGGGGTTTAAATAGCTCTCCCCGGCAAAAAGCTATGTTGAAATTGGTAAGTGCAAATTCCCTTGATATACTTTGTATTCAGGAGACTAAATTTTCTATAGATTTGTGGTGTTCTTGTATGCAAAAATTCTAGTTTTGTAGCCATAGCCAATGTGTAGGAGCATTGGGCTCTTCTGGTGGGCTGGCCACCTGTTGGAATCCAAAAACCATTACTCCACTATGCTGGATGACCAGTACTTTAGCTCTCACAATGACGGCCATCTCAAAGGAAACAAGGGAAACTATGCTTATTACTAATGTCTACGCCCCTGTGGATTTATCCGGACTGTGGAAAGTTTGGGACCACATACGGTATGTTAGGAGCTACCATCCGTATTTGCCCTAGATTTTGGTGGGGGATTTTAATGCAGTCCTCAGCATGGAAGAAAAGAGGGGGGGGGGGCTAGCCCGCTTGGGGCCTTCATCAGAGGTTCTCCAACACAATATTGACATCCTACGCCTCTCGGATATTAGGCCTCTTAATGGCATCTTCACTTGGAGTAACAGGAGGAGCGGGGAGGCCAACATTGCTGAGCGCCTTGATAGATTCCTATTGTCTTATTACTGGCAATCTAGTGCCACTTCTCTTGCTTCTAAAATTCTTGACTGGGGGGATCAGATCATTGGCCGATCAAGATTTCTACTAATCACATTCTTACACCAAGGAAGCCCCCATTTAAATTTCAGCTCATGTGGCTCAGAGAGCCTTCCCTACATGATCTTATGGCAAATTGGTGGAGCCAAGGAGGACCCAGTCATGGCACTGCTATGTTCATGTTCATCAATAAACTCTAGTATGTTAAAAGGAGGCTAAAGTTTTGGAATTTGGATAGCTTTGGGAATCTCCATTTGTAGAGGAAAAAAGCCCAAGATCAGCTAGACGGGATAACTAGGCAAGTTAGAGACTGCGGCCTCACTGAGGAGCTCCAGGTGGCTGAGACCAAAGTGGTGAAGGAGCTTTTAGAGTGGGATCTTAGAGAAGAAATCTTCTGGAAGTAGAAGGCATGCATTGACTGGCTCTAGGAAGGTGACAGGAATACTGCCTTCTTTCATAAATCTATTCAGGCTAGGTGGAATAGAAGCTACATTTCCCACTTGGTCTCCCTGAATGGAGCTAGGTTGAGCTCTCCTCAGGATATTTCTAGAGCAGCGGTTCAGTATTTTTCTAATCTTTTCTTGGAAGGGCTGCACCCTCCTGAGATAGCTGAGAACACAGTGCTATTTTGCATCCCTTCTGTGGTTGATTCGGGGCTGAATGAGTATCTTATGCGGCCTATAGATATGACGGAAGTGGAAGCTGTGGTTTTTAGCATGAAAAGAGGAAAAGCACCAGGGCTTGATGGATTTCCAGTGGAGTTTTACCAGGACTTCTGGGATGTCATCAAGTATAACCTCCTTGAGCTAATACAAGAATCCTATTGCAACAAAGAAATGTTGAAGGCATTGAATGCCACCTTCTTGGCCTTAATCCAAAAAAAAGATCAGGCAGATCAACTGGACCACTTTAGGCCTATTGCACTTTGCAATGTGGTCTACAAGGTTATCACTAAGCTCATAGTGGAAAGGCTCAAAAGATGCCTTCCTTTAATTATTTCAGAGGAACAGGGAGGCTTTGTTGTTGGCAAACAGATTCTTGATGAGGTTGTTATTGTGTCAGAAGCTATCTATTCTATGAGCACCTCCCAGGAGCAGGCCATGTTCATCAAGTTGGACTTATCTAAGGCTTATGACAGGGCCAGCTGGAGATTCTTGGAAAAAATCATGTTGGCTTTTGGTTTTAGCCCGGCTTGGATACAATGGGTGCTTAGCTGTGTCACCATGCCTTCCTACTCGATCCTCATTAATGGGCAGCCCACAGATCTTTTTGGGGCTACGAGAGGCCTAAGGTAAGGAGATTCACTATCCCCATATTTATTTATCATTCTTGTTGAAGGATTGGGTTGGCTCTTGAAATTTTAGGTTTTGCAAAATACTGTGCAGGGTTGGCAGTGGGGTAATGGCCTAATCATGTCCCATCTCCAGTTTGTTGATGATAATACCATACTGGCTGGGAAAGCTCGTATTCGGGAGGCAGAAGCTTTTAGAGCTACTCTTGACATGTACCTTGATGCTACTAGACAAAAAATCAATGACCACAAATCCTCCATTTATTTCTTCAACACCCCTGGTCCTATACAAAGGAGAATTGCAGCCATCCTGAGGTTTCAAATTTAGGTACTCCCAGTTATCTATTTGGGCATCCCCATTGTGGTTGGTAGGTAGCCTCAGTTGTTTTGGCAAACCATTCTAGATAGATTGAGACAAAAAGTTAGCCACTGGACTCATAGATGGCTTTCTATAGCTGGTAGAGTCACTCTGCTGCAAGCAGTGATACAAGCTCTTCCAGTTTATCGTTGCTTAGTTCAGGCTGCTCTTGTTTACTTTCTTAAAGAATTCGATGGCCTCTCCCACCAGTTCCTTTGGAGTGGAAACTTGTGGAGCACAAAATGGAGCTTGATCAAGTGGGATACTGTTTGTCGACCAAAGAATGAAGGAGGACTTGGGCTGCACTCTGCCATCCTGGCGAGCCAGGCCTTGGCTGCCAAACTCTATTGGAGATGGTGTGCAAATCTGTACCAGATGTGGGCTCACATTCTGGCTGGTAAGTACTTTCCTGGGGTAGACCCCTCTAACATTGTTAGGATGCCTCTTGAGCGGGGTGGTTCCATGATATGGCGCACTCTCCAAGTTGGAGCTTAGCTGATAAAACATAGCCTTTTTTGGATATGCAAGACCGAAAATCAGGCTCTCTTTTGGGAAGATTCATGGGATGGCTCGCCCCCACTTTTATCTTCCCACCCACATCTGCAGTCTTTATATGATGTCTTCCAAGCTGCTAGATGGACTAATGTGGCTCACTACAAGGAGGAGTATAACATGGGATTGACCACTGGCTATAGATGGAAAGACATGTCAGAATGGCCTCCAGGTGGGGAAATGAAAAATCGCTTGGAGCTTGCTCAGATTCTTAATTTGAGACACTACAACTCTCTCCCTGGATAGGATATGCTTGCTTGGGGAGGGGGACCAATTGGAACCTATTCAGTCTTAGCGGGATATTAGGCCTTGCTTAATCAAGCTTTTGGTGAAGCACATTTCATCTAGGGGAAGCATATATGGAATTCCATTGCTTGGCCCAAATGTAGATTCTTCTTGTGGATGCTTACATATAATAGATGTCTCACGTGGGATAACTTATGCAAGTGTGGCTTTCAGGGGCCATCCAAATGTGTGCTCTGCTGTAGTGAGATTGAAATAGGGACGCATCTCTTCTTTTTCTATCCATATGCCAAAAGGATTTGGCACAGCTGGTGGGACATGTGGAAAAGACCCTGTTGGCATGCCTCTTCTTTAGCTAATTTTTGGAATGGTCTGAGTGTCCCAAAGTCTAAAGCACCAATCCTTCAAGCTACCTAGTTTGTTGGACCTGCATTTGTTTTATGGAATGTTTGGCTTGAGCGTAATAGGAGGATATTTCGTTCATAATAGAGAAATAGCGCTATTATATGGGAGACAGTCAACGCGTCCCTATTAGAATCGTTGGGTGTGCAGCAGTTTAGAGTGGATGGATTGGGTGATGAGGAGCAAAAAATCCTTTACAGCATTGCTGGTAGCTTATTGGATGGTCTTACCACCACCCCTTCCTCACGGCCTGGGAACAGAGGTCGACATTTGCACAAACTGATTTGTTGAAGAGGCCGCTGGACGCCCCCTCCTCCTGGATCGCTGAAGGTTAACACCAATGGCTATTCAAAATGCAATCTAGGGGAAGCTAGAATTGGGGGCATAGGCCAGGATAGCTCAGGTAACATCTAGTTCATTTTCTCTATTTATAAGGGAAGACAGTCCAATAATTACATGGAGGCTTTAACGATTCTTCAGGCAATGCAGCATTGCTACCATCTAGGATGGCAGAATATAATTTGCGAATCTGACTCCCAAATTGTTATTGATCTTATCAGCAATTGCAATTTTGATAGAGCCAAGTGGCATCTGGCTGTGGTTGTCCAACAGGTTATTCAGTTAAGTTTGGTGATGAATTCTGTGCGATTCATACACATTCCCTGGGAATGGAACGAGACGGCCGACTATTTGGCCAAATGGGCATCTGACCAAGGGCCCCAATGGGAAATTTTAGATTACAGTATGCTGCCTTTAGACTTCTCCTAGAAGCTAAGGTTTCTGGTCGAGAAGGACAAGGCTATGTAATGTTTTTGGCTTTTCTTGTCTTGGAATAAATTTTTACCCTGTTTAGTTAAAAAAAGATAAATAGTATGATGAATCCTTAGGTGAGGTTGAGGAAGAGATAAAAGATGAATCTAAATATTCCCACCCTATTATCTCATATCATTCCCTTGAAGGATTTACACTCTTCAAACCCTTAATTTTGCGTGTTTCCTCAAGAAACACAAGTTGACATGATTAACTTAGAGAGTACACATAACTTCATAAATAGTAAATTGTCTACTTTTTTAAATTATTTCATTCATCAAAATGCATAATTTCAAGTCATTATTATAGTGTTGGCACATTAATTTTTTTAGGAGATGCCATATCATTAAACTTGATATGGGAGACTATAGGCCAAATTATCCTATTTTTATTATTCCTATGTGTTTGGTAAACATTTGTTTGGGAGTATAATGGATCCAAACCTTGGGAACAATAGAGATGAATTTTCAATTATTGTTTATGCACTTTGTTTTTCAAGGTAAAACATTTAAAATATGATGATTAAGAGAAAAAATCTATGCAATTAGTTAGTCTACATTAGATGTTGAATATTCTCAAAAAAGGGGTTGAAGGATTTGTAGCACTATTATTTTCCATATAATTTAAACCAATAAAGGTGTATACACATCTGATATATAGATTATTATTGATGTCAACCCATCTATTTTTGGCACCCTAAAAAAAGGATTACCACCAAGAAGATAACATTATCATGACATTCAACTACTTCTAAGGAGTCAACCACCAAATTCTAGACCATATAGTTATCCATATGCCCATAAGGGTCAAATTGAAAATAGGGTACATGATATGTTAGAGGTGTGTATTACAATACATATCTAAAGTGAATATTCACCCTCGATGGTCATGATGGGTAATAAGGGTGCCACTTGGAGGATGTGCCCAGAATACAAATAAATCAAGTACACCATCAAAGATAAGTTCCCTATTCTAGTAATTGATGATTTTATGTAAGAGTTACATGGTTTTGTTTATTTTACAAAACTAGATATTTATTTTAGGTACCATCGAGTTTAGATTAAGCATGAGGATATCCCTAAAAAAAATATCATAACTCATGAAGGAACTTATGAGTTTGTGGTCATTCCTTTTGGTCTCACAAATGCACCATCTACATTTTAGAGTTTGATGAACATTATTTTTTGGATTTTTTTTAGGAAATTTATTTTGGTTTTTTTTTATGACATCCTAGTGTAAAAAATAACTTGGGAATAACATTTTCAATATTTGAAACATGTATTGTTATTTATAAAACATCTTCAACTTTAAGAAAAAAATTCAAAATGTGTTTTTAAATTCCAAGATGTGGATTAATTGTGTCCTTTTTTTGCATGAAAGATTCAATTTATACCCTAAGAAGATCAAAATTATTATGGAGTGGTATGTGCCAAAAAACCTTAAGAACCTCTTAGGATTTATGGGACAAACAAGATACTATCAAAATTTATGAAAAATTATGGTAGCATAGTAGTAGCACCACTCTAGTTTTTACTACCCTAGAGTGAAAAAACAAACAATGCCTTTGATAATTTAAAGGAGGATATGTGCACCAATCTAGATTTTACTACCCTAAAGTTTTCAAAAAATATTTTTGAATTTGATGCATCAGGATATGCCATGGGGGCAGACCTCATGTAGGAAGGAAGGTACATTGAATTTGAGAGTCATAAACTCAAGAGTTAAAATAGGCTAAATATGATCTATGAGATATATATGTTGGTTATTATTAATGCAATCAAGAAATGGAGACCTTATATGATGGGTAGACACTTTAAGATAAATACTAATCATAAAAATCTATTTTTTTAGAATAATGGTTTTCATTGGAAGAACAAAAAAAATGGTTGATTAAAATGTCAGAATATAAATTTTAAATAATATATAAGAAATAAAAATATAATGTTGTAATATATGCACTATCTAAGAAGGATGAATCCATTAAGGCATTGTTATGTGTAATGACCATTTGATAGGTAGACTGTTTGGAAGACATAATATTAAAATGGGAGAATGACAGGGATATATAGGTGCTAATCAAGAATCTCTAACATGATTATGGTGCTTCTTATAAATATGAGTGTAAATAGAATGCCTTATGCTATAAATAATGATAATACCTAATTTAAATATTATACCCTCAAGCACATCATCTTTAAGGAGCTTCATGCATTTCCAATAGGGGGCACTCAAGATTTTTTAAACCTATCCTAAAATCAATTAGGATTTATTTTAAGAACTATTTGATGGAGATATACCAAAATGTATGGTTGAATGAATAGTGTGTCAATAGAATCAGTGTGAAAATTTTATGACATCAGGTCTTCTTCATCATTTATCCATTCCTAGGTGGAGGTGGGAGGAGGTTCCTATCAATTTCATTACATGTTTTCCATGGTTTGAAGGTAAAATTTCATCATGGTAATTGTGGATAGGCTCAAAAAAATTCTCATTTTTGCTCCTTGTCATAGCCATTTGTAGTTAGTATATTAGCTTCTTATTTTTTGTAAATAGTTTAAAATTTTCATGATACTCCCAAGAACATCACAAGTGATCATGATCATATATTTAACAGTGATTTTTAGATTAATTTATTCTCATGCTTGGGTAATCAATTGGATCATATTTTTCATATCATTCTCAATATGATGGGAAAATATAGGTGATAAATAAATTCATATAAGAGTATCTCCATTATTTTGCATTAAATAAAAATGAATGGTCAGTTCATAGTTACCACTAGAAGAATAGTGGTATACCACTTGATTCCATACCTCTTCCATAATGTATCCATTTATGGAATTATGTGGTTATAAAACTCTATCCATCACTTCATCATTTAGGGTATATCCCAATCAACCTATTGAATAAAACATTCAACATTAACATGAGGTAGTGGCTAGTATGAGAGATAATTTGGTAATGGAACATAATAAAATGAATAATAAAATAGGTCAACACCATAGTGAGTGGTATTTTGACATGGTTTATTAGGTATTTGCCTGATTTCATCCATATAAGTATATGTCTTTGAAGCAATAGAAAAAATAATAACAAAATGTATCCTAAGTATTATGGACCTTACAAGATCCTATATAAAATTAGTAGTGTTTCATACAATATGTAGTTACCCCAGTCCACTTGTATACATCCTTTATGTTACATCCCAATTCCTCACTAAGTGAATTGACTTGATTATCTATGGATTTTGTATACTTTATAATTTGATTTGATTAATACTGACTAAGACGTAAGTCATATGTTGTTATGGGGTAGTGATATGATGCTTTGGTTTCATGATTTCACTGCTATGAGATAGTTTTAGTGTATATTATTTATATTGAGATCATGTTAACATATTATTTTAGTAGTATTTTATGATATTTACATCATGATGTTATGGTCTAACTACCTAGTTTTGTTATGGGTTTAATGTATGAGAAACACATCCCTTAGATCATGATAGAGGGAGAGCATCATAAGAGAGAGTGACATAGATGGAGATGTTGGGGGACAATAAATAAATGGATATAACCTTACACACACCACATTAACTAGTACATGAATCTAATTTACATTTTTAGCATTAGTGAATTTTGTGGTTGATGCATGTAAATTATTGACTATGAATTGTTATCTTAGTGTGATGATGATATAGAATTAATCTTATGTGTTTATGTTATGTATTATTTTTATTAAGTCATTAAAATTAGTTTATGTAGTAAAATGACTCTTTGTCTGTGTGTGTGTGTGTGTGTGTGTGTGTGTGTGCGTGTGTGTGTGTGTGCGTGTGTGTGTGTGTGTGTGTGCGTGTGTGTGTGTGTGTGTGTGTGCGTGTGTGTGCGTGTGTGTGTGTGTGTGTGTACATACACATATATAAATAGTTTCATAAATCAATGGCATCACCTACCTGGTAATTACTTTCTATCTCAGAATGGTATGATATTCAATAGATTGCTCCTCTTTTCCCACTTCATCTTATGCACCTTTGCCTTCTCCCACTTGTTCTTCAACTTCTTTATTCTATTCTACACACCATTCTCCTCTCCTACCTTCTTTTTTTAAAGATCTCAACCTTCTTTATATAGAGGCTACATTTTATTTTTAAAGCCATTCTCTCTTTTTTAATTTATTTTATGACTTTCTATTTTTTATCTTTTTTCTTTTATATGTTTATCTTTATTTATTTTTTATTATTTCAAATTCACTATTTAGTGTATTTAAAATACACATGTTTATTTTAATTTAAATCCAATCATTTTATGTCTTTTATTTCTCTTATAATATTTTTTTTCACTTTATACACTTTTAGAATATATTTACTAATTAAAAATGATATTCAGCATCACATTTAATACACTTTTATACACTTTATAGCAATTAATAAAATTAAAATCAGATATAGGTTTCATATACCTTGTTTAGATGATATGATATATTTGCTTATAGGAGAAAAATATTTTACCAAGATTGATCTAATGAGTGGTTATTATCAAATTTGAATTTGTGAAGGAGATGAGTGTAAAATTGCATTCAAGACTAGGGATGGATTATATGAGTGGATGGTGATGTCATTCGGATTATCTAATGCACCTAACACATTTATGAAGGTGATGAATATAGTGCTATGAGAATATATTGGTAGGTTTTTGGTTGTTTATTTTAATGATATTTTGATATTCATTAAGACTAAATAAGAATACTTACAAAATTTGAGAATGGTAATAGATTTGTTAAGAAAAGATAAGTTGTACGAAAATTTGAAGAAGTATAAGTTTATTTAGAATAGTTTGGTATTTTTAGGATTTGTAGTTTCAACAGATGGTGTGAAAATGGATGAAGAAAATATAAAATCAATTATTGATTGGTTTATTACATGAATCATTATAGAGGTAAGAAGTTTCCATGGTTTGGAAACTTTTTATAGAAAATTTATTAAAAAATTTAGTAGTATTGTGGCACCAATAACAAATTGCATGAGAGGGAAGGAATTTACATGGACTAGAGTAGCCAGAAAAAGCTTTGAATTTTTGAAGAAAAAGATGATAGAAATACCAATTTTAGTATTATTATATTTTATCAAAGTGTTTGAGGTTTATTTTTATGCTTCATTTGTGGGGATTGGTGTTGTTATAAGTCAAGAAGGAAAGCCAATAACATATTTTTGTGAGAAATTGAATGAAGTAAGAACAAAGTATTCTACTTATCATGTTGAAATTTATGAAATTGTACAAGCATTAAGACATTGGATGCATTACTTGGTGCCTAAGGATTTTATAATATTTATAGATCATGAGGCTTTGAATTATGTGAATACACAAAATAAGTTAAATAGTAGGCACACAAAGTGGGTTTCTTTCTTGTAGGGTTATACTTTTGAGTTGAAGCATAAATCAGGAAAATAGAATTAGGTAACTGATGCATTAAACAGGAGAGTAACATTATTAACTACTATGGTGAGTGAAGTATTTGGAATTAAAGTAATTAAAAAATTATATGATATTGATCCATATTTTGGAAAGATAGTTAAACAGTGCAAGAATCCATTAATAGGTGGGACAAATATTATCCATGATGAGTATATTAAATAGGAAGGTTATCTCTTCAAAGGGAAATAATTATGCATTCTAGTTGGGTCTCTATGAGACAATATAATATGAGAATTTCATAGTGGTGGTTTAGATGGACATTTTGGTAAGATGAACACAATATCTTTGGTGGAAGAAAAGTATTTTTGGCCAAAGATGAAGAGAGATGTGACAAGGTATGTAGGTGCAGAATATGTTAGGTGGCTAGAAGATATGAAGAAAATACTAGAATTTACATGCCATTACCAATTCTAAGAGGGCATGGATAGATTTGAGTATGGATTTTATGTTGGGATTGGAAAATACACAGAGAGGTAATGACTTATTATTTTTTTTGTGGATAGATTTTCTAAAATAGATCATTTCATTTCATGTAAGAAAACCAATGATGACACTAGAGTTGTATAATTGTTTTTTATGGATATTGCAAGATTGCATGGTGTTCCAAAAACTATTACTTTAGCTAGTGACATAAAATTTCTAAGTCATTTTTGAAGGACTTTGTCAAAGAAAATGGGTACTAAACTGTAATTCAATAGTTCATATCACCTTCAAATAGATGAATAGCTAGAAGTTGTGAATAAGATATTGGAAAATTTGTTGAGATTCATGGTGGGAGAGAAGCCAAAAAAATGGGACTTAGCTTTACCACAAGCTAAGTTTGCATATAATAGTTTAGTGAATAGATCAACAAGAAAGTCAACTTTTCAAAAAATTTATGGGAGAAATCTGATGGTTATTTTATATTTTGTATAATTATAGATTGTATATCGAATTAGTGATGATGCAGAAGTGTTTGAAGAATATATGTATCAATTGCAAGGAGTAAAAATAAAATTATAGGAAAGTAATGAGAAATATAAAACAAAAATGGATGTCTGAAGAAGATCCAAGGTATTTGAATAAGGAGAGTTGGTAATGGTTTACTTGAGAAAATTAATATTTACAAAAGGCACATAAAATAAGTTGAAGTTCAAGAAAATTGAGCCATCCAAAATTGTGAAGAAAATCACTGATAATGCATATGAGGTGAGTTTACCACATAAATTTGATATATCTCAAGTATATAATGTTTTATATTTATATTAATTCCATGGATAACATGGTGAAGATGATGAAGATAATGAAGTAAATTAGGAGTAGAAATTTCCAAAGAAGAGGAAATAAAAATGGTGCAAATTTGGGATTTGAAGACAGTGAACATAAGGCAAGTGAATTATATCAGGTATTTGGTCTAGTGGGAAGGATTGGATCAAGAATATA
The DNA here is from genome assembly GCA_037957365.1 of Torreya grandis. NCBI lineage: Eukaryota > Viridiplantae > Streptophyta > Pinopsida > Cupressales > Taxaceae > Torreya > Torreya grandis. The sequence continues at coordinate 342,463 of JARHVA010006467.1, read as the reverse complement.
ACACTTGGATTATATAATGGGATCTGAAGAAAAATGATAAAGATAAATGGTAGTAGTATAATCAAGTTAAAACGTAGGAGCTAAGTTGTTTTCAAACAAAGGAGAATGATGAAAAAAATAGGCCAACCTTCTAGAGGCCATAACTTTGTTTGAGCTCTTCCACATGACAAAACCACCATATAAAAAACTTCAATTCTGCCCTAAACTATTTTATCCACTTAGTTTATTTCAATATTTTTTTGAGGCCAAACGTGATCATTTGAGGGTCTGAAATTAATGTTTAATGATTTTTTCAATAATTTTCTATTTTTACAAATTGTATATTTTTAGAACTAGACGTCAAATTCAATTGAATTTTATCCCATAGGATAATTTTAGTATTTAGTTTATTTCAAGAAATTTTTAGAGCCACATGTGCTTTCATGTGAAAATTAATATAAATAGTGACTACTAAAAATATACATTGTTTTTAGATTTTAGATTTTTTGAATTTTTACATATCAACTCTAAATTATGATTTGAGGCTTATTTAAGCATGGTTTGGGTTTATACTTATTTCAAGTCATTCAATATGAATCAATACAAGTTATTATTCAAAATATTGGCTTATTGGTAATTTTATTTATCTTGTTAGTTTTCAGGTTCATTATAAAAGGTTGGTTTATCGAGTGTCTCAATGGTGATGGTTTTAATCAGTGTTTGGTAGGAGAGTGCATAGCATATTTCATGAGATGTGAACAAGAGATTTGTATAGTATATAGAAGTGGGATGCCTATTGGTAATATTATAATTATTTCAAGTCATTCAATATGAATCAATACTTAGATCGAACAACTCAAGAGTGATTACATCTTTACAGGGTAATCAAGTCACCTCCATCATTTGTATTTTGTGTAGTGAGTGTTTAAAAATATTGGGATGATTCTCATTTTAGATTATGTGCATTAGTTTTGTGTCTTTTATACACTAATCCTATGAGTAGGAATCCTAAAATAACAGTTTTAGATTGACACCACCTAGTGCAATGAGAATTCTCCTTGTAGTGGAGTGCAGTTATCCTTATTAAGGACGCTAATGTGTTAGTATTTGGCTCATGATTTGGCACCCCATATGTTATGTGGATTTGTAATAAGTGTCATATCTTATAGCTAGAATTGAAGTGAATTATTACTCTCTCACCCTCCTTTGACATAATTATAATCCCACTAAGAGGATTCATATTTTCATGATGTTGATTTAGTATCCCCTTAAATAGAAACTTGTTTCTAAAATGTTGTTTTGACCATATTCCCTTGAGTTTTTGGGATAGTTTCTTTTATTATTATTGATAGATAAGTTATAGGAATGCATTGATACATCTATGTGTTTAATATTTTATTTTCTTTTTGGTTATGGAAATAGGTTGTGATACTACACTTATAGGATTGGTAAGTGAGTAATGATTTGGCAACTTGGGTTGTGGTGTTTTATCTATACCATGAGAGGGTATTTAAGATTTTTTTGGTTGTGGCATTTTAGAGTCATACTTTCTAGTGATAATTTATTTAAAATTATGAACTTTGGCCACATGCAGTAGTGAACCTTGGATTTATATTAGATTTGGATTAAGATTTATAAGTTGATTATACTTGTTATGTTATTATTTACCCTTGATTAGATTGGTATTATGTTAATCCTACTCAAAACATGTTGTCTTAAAGAGTTATTTATTTACCTTTTTCCTTAAATGAGTATGAAATAGGAGGTACAAAACATCTTGATAAACTATGAGGTTGAGCTAAGCTTATAACTTGTTATGGAATTAGCTGAACAAGTATGGAGACATTGTTTCACATATTTTATTTATAAGCTTTTAAGGATAGTGTGATCCTTGGCCTTTATATGTTATGATATTTTTAACCTTATTTTCTCTTAACTATGAATATAAAATAATAGGTTAAGTTGTGAAATATGATACTAGTTATGATTGGCTAGTGGTAACTTAATATAATTATGGAATCATTATAGATTTTTCTTGTAAAGTATGTTGGTACATCTAGAATTATCTATCAAATATCATTGATTTCTATGAATTGTTAGTGTGAATTTGTGATTATTTGAACCTTGTGCACATTTTGGAGATCATCAAGTCATAGAGACCTAAGGCATGAAAGGTGAATTAGGAATGTGAGTACTAAGAGATGGGAGTGAATCTTATTTAATATCACATTAACTTGGTAATTACTAAGTTTAGATCTGATAGGATGAGATTATCACATCTTTTATTTGGTAGATATAATTTTCAAAATAAATCATATGGCCATACACATGTATACTATGGAATGTCTATTCCTTAATTTTATATACATTGGAAATGTAGTATTTTCAATTCCTATTCATCATCATACTTGTCAAGATTTATGTGTAGTAGTGGTATTATTGACATGTTATACTTATCAAGAGCTACATAGAGTTGTGATTGTATTAAATTATACACATCATTCTTGCCAAGTTAACTAAACACTTTTCTCTAAAATGAGTAAAACACTTGAGGGTGGATAGATGTATAGAGGGACTAGGAACAGTTATGAGACTCTCCCTAGTCATTTGTTTTATCATTTATTATGATCACATGTGGTTTTAAAAAGTTAGTGAAAGTTTCATTAAGATAGGTGGCACCATGTAAGGTATTAAAAGTGATTAATCTTGTAGTTTATAGGCTTATCTTGTTAGCTCTAAACCCCAGGTGGTCATGATAAAACCAATAAAAGTAAGTGACACTCGTAAACATTATTTGCATAATAGGAAGATGTCATAGTGCAGGGTCTTTTAGGACCAATACTCTGATAATAGTGCTACTTGGGAGAATTATGATGAGTTACATAGGAAAATTTCACATTTATTTACTTTCTTTGATACTTTAAAATATGTTATTTTTTTATTAAACAATGTTTTTAATTTAGAACTTATGTTTGAATAAAAGTCATCTAGGATGATGACTAGCTTTAGGAGGAAGTATGTTACATCCCAATTCCTCACTAAGAAAACTTACTTGATTATTCATGGATTTTCAATAGTTCAAAATTTGATTTGATTATTAATGATTCAATTATAAGTCACATGTTGTTATGGGGTAGTGATATGATTTTTTGGTTTCATGACTTCACTACTATGAGTTAGTTTTAGTGTATATTATCTATATTGAGATCATGTTAACTTTCTATTTCAACATTATTTTATGATAATTACATTGTGATGTTATGGTCTAACTACCTGCTTGTTATAATTTTGACGTAGGAGAAACTCATTTCTTAGAGCACAATGGAGGGAGAGAATCATCAAAGAGGGTGACATAGATGTAAATGTTGGGAGAAGATAGATAAGTGGATAGAACCCTACACACACCAAATTAGTTGGTACATGTTAAATTCATGGTTTGCATTGTTAGCATTAGTTAAGTTTGTGGTTGGTGTATTTAAATTATTGACTACACATGGTTAGCTTAGTGTCATATTGGTATGGAATAAATATTATGTGTTTATGTTTTTTAGTATTTTTATTAATTCACTAAAATTAGTTTAAAAAATGACTGTATGTGTATGTGTGTGTGTGTACATATATATATATATATATATATATATATATATATATATATATATATATATATATATCATTAAATCATATCATTATTGATTAGTAAATATATTTTGAAAGTGTATAAAGTGGAAAAAGGAAATAAATTCACTTAAGAGAAATAAAAAACATTAAAAATTAGATTTATATTAAAATAAGTAAGTGTATTTTAAAAAAACCAAAAAGTGAATTTGAAATAATAAAAAAATAAGGAAAAAGATAAAAAGGAAAAAAGATAAAAAAAGGAAAAGTCATAAAACAAAAAAAGGGGGAGAGAATGGCTTGAAAAAAACATAGCCTCCATATAAAGAAGGATGAGATATTTAAAAAAGAATACATGAGGGGAGAATGGCATTTAGAAGAGAATAAGCAAGTTGAAGCATGAGTTGGAAAAGGAAAATATGTAGAGGACAAAGTTGTAAAAGAGGGGCAATGTGTTGAAGATCATACCATTCTAAGATAGAAATTCATTACTAGGTAGGTGACACCATTGATTTATGAAACTATTTATAAACTTTGTGCAAATCAATAAGGATTATTTATTAGCCAAACCATGAAAATATATATCTATATTTTGTATAATGATATTTTAATAAATTTTGAATGGTGAACTATAGCATAATTTTAAATTGCATGAATTTATAATTTTATCTCACTATTCATAGCTTGGATTGATAGGATTACTATATTCTATATTTATATATTTATGGCATGTCTCACATATTGAGTCATCTTAGTTGTCTAGCCATTGAGTAGATCTTTCAAACTGGATATCAGGATAGAGGTTTATACCTGATAGTTTTATAAAATTGATAGGTTTTACACCATCATAGTTATTTATAGATGAAGAAGTTAAAACATGATAGTCAGGCACTACAAATTTTATGTTTAATCATTAATTCTTTTTATGGATCCTAGTGACAATATAGTGAACTTAGTTAAATATTGGTTAATGCATAGAAAATTAAGTACATTCAGTGACTTGCTTAGATCTTTATATAAGCAATATATTCTAGCATAATATCTTAAATTACTATGTTATCTAAGATATACCATTTAAATTATTTAAATTACTATATTCTAAAATACTATGTTAGCCAAGTCGCTCAAAATATTCTAGAGCTATATTCAAAATTTTATACATTCATAAATAATAGTGGTATATTCATAATAATGAACTTATGAGATTTGGTGACAATAACATATAACATTGCATTCTAACTCTAGAGTGTGGCAAGCTATTTTTGGAGTATAGAAAACAATTTCATGGTGGTATATACACATCAAGCCATATAGCTTAGTGATCTTGTAGCTATTTGAAAACATACAACTGAGTGTGTATGACAATTAT
>JARHVA010006467.1:290000-332500 GCA_037957365.1 Torreya grandis | reverse complement strand
AAGCCCACATTCCAATGTCTCTCACTTATGGAGTATCATATTCTAGACTTGGATGCTTTCCATACTCCTCAAGAGTATGGTAACCTCACCCATGATCCTAGTTATGACCCCAACATCAAAACCATCATCCCTTTTAGGCCACCTAATCATCAAACTAATTTCATTTATGGGGGCCTTAACCATCCACTTCCTACTTCTGCTACCACCCCTCATATTTGACCATTCACTAATGATTTATCATATCTCAATAGACTCACCTTTTCTAAAATTTACCTTTAGAGGTGTGCTTCAAAGGGATTTAGCCTTGGCCTTTATGAATAGAAACCTCATGAGCTACCCATAATCAAAACCCAAAAACCTCATGAGTTATTCGGCCTTGGGTTCATACCAATAGAAGAACCAACCTCACCTAAACCCATCACCACCATCAATGAGGATGTCCCATCCTCACTAACCCCATCTCCTTTGAAGTCTAAGGATTTTTATATCATCTCAAAAAAAAAATTTATCAATAATTTTAGTTTAGCCCCCCTAACCTATAAAAAGGATGGCTTAACTAAAACTTTTCCTCTCATTTATCCTAAAATTTTAATAAAGATTTCTCTTACCATCAACACCATCTAACATCAGGATGATGATTCCATTCCCACCTACCTCAATGCAGGGGACTCTCCTATCCATAAATATCTTCCTCCTAACAACCAAACCATGTTTAATGAATCTACCATTGATGTCAACTTAGGTACTTAGGTAACCCTTGTATTGTCCTGATTGAATAATCTTTGAATTCCATATAATAATAGGATGATCCTTCCTTCTTTTTGGACCATAACATAGCATTTACTTGGTATTATCAAGATATGCGAAGGATTGACCCTTATTTTTCTCTCCATAACATTTTTAACCATCATGATGCTAAGCTTGTTTGATAAAACCTTCAAAGGAGGCACCCTCACATCACCCTTCTAGTTAAATAAGAGCTTTAACACCTCTTATCTATCTACTTCATCTAACCCATTGATTATCCATAATGGATTTCTAACATTTTTCCCATTACCAAACCCATAGGGGGAGTTCACCTTTGTATTAAATTTCATGAATTCAACCTTTCTTACCCAAAAGATGACTTTATTTTAGACTATTAACCAACTCATTGATCTTACAGCTAGCCATGAGATGTTATCTCTTATAGATGGTTTCTTAGGATACAATTAGATCTTGATTTCCCCCAAAGATTAACACAAAACCTCTTACATTACCCCATGGGGAACTTTTTTATATAGAGTCATTCCCCTCAATCTAAAGAATGTTAGCAATACCTACCAGTGGATGATGTACTATATCTTCCATGAACTTATCCATAAAATCATAGAGGATTATGTGGATGATCTCTTTAGTAAATCTAAAAATCACAAGGATTATTTAGATTTCCTCATAATCATCTTTGAATGACTTGTCTATTTGTACATTATACTTAACCTTAATAAATGTATTTGTAGGGTCTTTTTAGGAAAGCTTCTTGGATTCATTATCTCTCTTCAAGGAATCAAAGTAGACCCTACCAAAGTTATAGAAATTTTGGAAATACCACCTCCAACCCACCTTAATAAAATCCACAACTTATAGGTAAAGCTCTAATCGATTTGATGTTTCACCTCTCAATTATCAAATAGATGTCAACCTTTTCACCTTCTGCTTAAGAAATACACCTTATTTAAGTGGCCTAAGGACTGTTAACAAGCCTTTGATTAACTCAAATAATACCTTATTTATCCACCTATTTTTACCCCTTCTAAATAATATCAATCCTTCTACCTTTACATCTCTACCACTGACCATTCCCTAGGGGCAATGCCTGCTCACCATGATGAATAGAATAAAGAGAAAGTGGTCTACTATATAATTTAAATGCTTATAGAGTATGAGACTCAGTACTCCCATCTTGAGAAACTTTGCCTCACCCTCATCTTCATAGCTACCAATATTTACCATTATCTTCTTAATCACAAAACCTACATTATCACTAACACTAACCCACTCAAGTACATACACTCTAAACCATACCAAAACTAGTGTATGGCTATGTGGCTCATGCTTTTAACTAATTTTGTTCTTGAGTTCCTTCAACAAAAGTCAATTAAAGGGTAAGTGATTTTTGATCAGTTTTTTTAATCCCCTATACCAGACAACTAACCTCTTCCTCTTTCATTTCTAGATGAGTCCATCACAACCCTTTCTCAAGAGGACCCTACCTATGAAATGACCATGTTTTTAGATGGATCCAAATGCCAACATGGTGGGAGTGTTAGAGTTATTATCATTCCCCTTGATGGTGAACCTCTTCCCCCTTCCTTTAAATTTAAATTTTAGTGCACCAATAATGTCACTGAGTATGAACCCCTAGTCATAGGTCTCCAAACTTCTTTAGCCTTGGGAGTCGAGACAATCAGTGTCTTTGGTGATTCCTAACTTTTGTTCAACCAAGTCAATAGATCTTACCAATGTAAAAATGATTTCCTACTACAGTATAAACAACTCATAGATGTATTCTTAGCATCATTCGATCATTACCTTATCTATTCAGTTTCATGATCTGCTAATAAGTTCATATATATAATGGCTTCCCTTGCTTCCCAAATCCCATCTCAACCTTTTAAATTTAAACTCTTTACTACTATTCATCACTTTGTTACCCTATCTTATAGCCATTCTAACCTTCCTACCATTTATAGTGTGCAAATCTATCCATCAAACATTTGGTATGAACAAACATTTAATTACCTCAACCTCGGTATCATTCCTCCCAATTTATTTATAAATTATTGAAGAGCATTTGTTTAGAGTACCTCTCATTACACTATAATAGGGGGAATCCTCTAAAAATGTGGATTTAATGGCTTCCTTCTCTATTGCCTTTGTAATAATGAGTCTTCCATTGCCATTATGGAAACACATGACAAAATCTATGGGGGGAATTTTAGTGGTTTAGCCATCACTAAATGCATCCTTCACCTTGGATACTATTAGCCTGCCCTCAACCAAGTTTGTTATGATTATGTAAAAAAGTGTGTCAAATGTCAACAACACACTAATTTATACCACACACCTACCCATGGCCTCCAAGTATCTAAATTTTTTTAGCCATTCTCATAATGGGGCTTAGACCTTATTGGGGAAATCGATCCTCATTCACCACAATGCCACCAATCTAACATTACCACCATTGATTATTTCACCAAATAGGTGGAGGCCATTCCCTTCATCTCTACCAAAGCCAAAAAAATTTCTTTATCAACCATCACATAATATATCATTTTGGTGTTCCCCATAAGATCATCACTGATAATAGTAAATCTTTCAATAACAAGAAATTCCAAGGTCTTTGGGATGCATTTGGCATTAAGATAATATTTTCCTTGCCTTACCATCCATAATCAAATGGACGGGTAGAATCCTCTAACAAAATGTTGACCAAAGTAGTCAGTGCTTCAAGTTGGGATTAGCAACTACACATCCCTTTTTCTTTATGGTCCTATCACACTAGCATTCAAACTTTTATAGGTGCTACCCCTTTCTTTCTAGTCTTTAGAGCTAAGTCAATCTTGCCTTTTGAAGTCTATATTCCTTATCTTCACATATCTTTACAAGAGATCATTTTTGAGAGTGACTATCATTAATAATTTCTAGCATAACTCAAGCTACTTAATGAACATCACCTTGTAGCACTTAACCATATTTATGTCTCTCAAGAATGAATCAACCATGCTTAAAACAAACACTTGAAAGAATGAGAATTCAATATTAAAGACCTCATTTTAAAGGAAAATCAACATGTCACTAACATGGAGAAAAGAAAAAGGGGTAAGTTTACTTTCAATTGGTTTGGACCCTACGTCATCACCCATAAGTATGGATTAGGAGCTTATCATTTGTCCTCTCTCAAATGCAAACAAAAACTTGAACCTCTTAATGCTTCACATCTATGTCCTTTCTGTTATTAAAGAAAGATTGAACTCACATTTTTATCTAACTTAAGCTCATCCCTTGATTTATGAGATTTTCACCTTCACCTACCTATCCCTCTCCCTTTGAGGACAATTGATTACAACATAGAACCATGTGATTAACCATCATAGTTATAGCCTAATCTTAAAAATGGGTACCCTAGCTCTATCCATGACATGGTTCTCATGGATACTTTTCATCTCTAATGAGATGGAATCCCATGATCATTGTTCCTCAAACCATTCCTTTCACCTATCAATAACCTTTCTTTTGATAAAAGTCTTTCCCTCATAAAGGTAAACCTCGAAGCCTAATTATACTTTCCCATGTCTAAAAACCTTACAATCCAAAACAAATATCATTTCAGTCATATATTTCTAGCATTACAGACTACTCCCTTGAAGGACAACTGCATAAAAATAAAATTGTTTAAAAGATACACTATTCCCTTCAAGGACAACTACCAAACATATAAACCCAAATTTATATCACTCCCTTGAAATATGGCTAAGTTAAATGGATCAAAATTAATAAGTTGAAGCTTATCACATTGATTAGCTCCATAAAATATCAAAAACAACAACAATAACAAGTAGACCCTATATCAAAATTAGCTATACCAAGAAAGTTGCAATCAACTTTCATCTCTAGCATTAATAGACTTCTCACATTGGTCAGTCTATACTTATCATTAAGACAAGGACTTATCTATTATGGTTCTTAGGTCACCTATAAAAGGGGAAAACTAACCCACATAAGGTTACCTTACCTATCCACCCATCTACCTTTAACCTACAACCTATCTCCCCTTTATACCATCTTTTAAATCAAGGGATTTTGAGGTTACATGACACAATTATTATCAAGACACCTATTTATCAACCCAAGCAGACTAATACAAATAATTCAAAGGGCATAGTTTCCTTAAGATAATCTAACTTAATGTTTTATTTTGTCTTTACCAATGAAAATGCATCATGTTTATTTTCTTATCTTTCATTATTGGTTCATATAGACATATGTCTCATTAATTCTTATCAATTTTATTGCATCTAGTTTGTCATTTAATTTATGTATTTTTCATATTACATCTCTCATAATCATAAACAACCAACATCAATGGTGAACACAACATTGCAAACCACATCCAAAACCACATCATACATTTATCTATGATCAAAACATCATGAAATCACATTATGTAACATCATATCATAAAACTCAACCTATCCATCTATCATCAAACATCATATAAACATCAAAAACCCCATCAATAACCCTAAATTAAACCATTCATTATCATATCTATAAACAAAAATAATAATGATAACAACATCATATAACATCTAACCATCACATAATCCATGATCAAAATAACCATAAACATATGATCAAACTCATAATCATCATAACCATGAACAAAAACACATCAGAACCCCATTCTACACATCACATTCCTAAGCTACTGAGTCCACATCTCATAAGCATAAATCATAAACCATAATCATGTGATAAAACCAAATCAAGTGTCATAAACTATCCAAACCATAAACCATAGCATAACCATCAACATCATAAATTAATCAACCATCATCACAAAACATAATCAAGAACACAAATCATATCCATAACATCAACATCATCATATACATGATGTCCTAAAAATAATACATATAACAAATGTGTATCATCACTCTCTCTCATATACATCTTAAACCATCATCAAATAAGCTGGTATCAAAATAAAAAACATATACATCATATAAAATCATAATCCAGCACTATGGTCACCACTACCACTAGCCCTTCCTACTCCTCCACTTGCACTACCATCTGGTGTTAGTTCCCCTGATATACTTACCTAACCCACTATAAAGGGCCACTATTTTGGAGTAGCTATAGTTGGACCACCTACTAATCTATCCCTATACTCTTCATATCAAATCTCCAATGGCAATGGTGTTGACACTATAGCCTCATAATACCTTAACTCCTCCATAGTGGCTAAATACCATGTCATAAGAATTGTATCAAGTCCTCTTGTTGGTCCTCCTATTGGTACTACTACCACTCCTACCCTTTATCTCAAGGTATCTCTCTCTTGGGTCACTGAACCAAGATATATCCTTGATTGATCTTTCTCTCCTGTCATGGTGGTAACCTAACCCTGTAAGATGACAATCTAGCCCTAAAGAGTGGCCACCTATCCCTATAACACTATGATCTATGCTTGGGTAGCTACCAGTTTTACATGTGCCTATCCATCCTAGCTAACACCATGTGTCAATGCCTATATTAGATCTACATCTATGGCCTACTATCCCCCTTCACCCCATCCAAAATTTATTGTTATAGATAGGTCATGATACCATGCTTCATATCCATCCACCACACTAACATCATTTATTGTCACTCTTATTGGTAGCTCTTCAGATCCAAAACTATTTCCTATGATTGTGGATCCAAAAGTAAGAATTGAGCATCCTCCCTCCTATATCTTAGGAACATTGGTAAAATCCCCTACATGAGGCCAAACTACCTCTAAACTTGGTGAATTGGGATGAGCTCGATCTCACCATCCTACCTCCCATATATCCATCACTATCTTTGGAGTGATAAAATGTGATAGTTATACTAGGCCCACCTTGACCAACCCACATATGGCCTCCAAATGACATCACCCACAATTAAACCCTTCAAGGCATCTCAAAACCAATAAATGTCCCTCACACCACCACCAACACCTCTCAAATCATAAGCTCCCTTCCATCTCAAAAAGCTCACTCTATAATCCATCAGAGCATAGCCATCCCATGGTAGCCCCAAAGGTCACAAAACTTGACTATTCTCATACACCCATTAATAAAACACAAAATCAACACTGATCCCTTACCACTTATGTTCTTGAAAGTACCAAATCTCCTTGTATATATGGATCAATAACTCTAGTGCCAACCTAAATACAATCCTCCCCAGAAGCATCTCCACCAACACTCTTAGTAACAAATATAGAAATCAACTATTACTCAAATTAGGTAAACTAAAATAAGACATCATAATCATCATCATCATCATCATCAAACATCATTCCCCTAAAGTCATCTAGTATATTGTCCCATAAATAAAACCAAATGCATGATACCTAGCATGGACCTGATTCGCTCCATATACCAAATCCATATGGTAATCCCTCTCCTCACTCTTGATGTGATAAATTAGCTACCCTTAATGGGTATCCATGTAATCCTATTAACATCTTCTAGGAGGATGCTAATCCATCTAGTTATCAATAGAAAATTATTCATGGTTGGGTCTCATTTCTTAATGAGAGGTATGATCATAGTTGCATCTGACGATAGGTGTTGATAGTGTCTCATGGCCCCTAGGATGACCTCCTCCATATGCCTCCACTTATCATAAGTCATCCCATCATGAACCTTTGAAAATATATTTAGGACTCAATCCCTCATTTGGATTTGGTCATGGGCCTTCAAAACCATAGTTAGCACATGTCACCATTACTCATGGCAAAACTAGGGCTCATTTATCAACCTACACTCAAGTATTTTAAAATTATTACCTCTAATAATCAAATAACCTTATACCTTTATGCACACAAATTTAAACATCATATTAAATCCTAAACACTTCTATCATGAACAATTACCCTAATTAGCATAACTTTCAACATCTACCCTAACCTATCATACTGATACCTAACTCTTCTATCACATAAATTCTACCCACCAACCATTTTAACACCTCATCCTATCTAACCTACATTTGAATTTTTTAACCATTTTAAACCACCTTCTAAGAAAATTTTAAATACCATTAAAGCACTTTTTAAACACATTTTCTACCACTTTTAAAACAATCTCCCTCCAAAACCCTTCAACCACCAATGGTTCACTATAACCATCAATGGTCTTATAAGCCCATTTTACCTTGGTGTGTAACCACTGATGGTGGGCTCAAACCACTGATGGTTACTATATGACCACTGGTGATAAAACCCTCAAACCTAATCTACCCAAAAAGTACACCAAAGCAACTATTTTTAAAATTTAAACTACCTAAAACAATCCTACACCCCATCTCAATCTAAAATTTTCTTTCAAATCTCAATTTGACTTGCTAATTTTCTTACATTCACAAAAACCCCAAACTAGGGCATCATAACCCAAAAAAATTCAAAACCCTATCAAAATAATCCAAACCTACTCCAATTCACCTTTTATCACATTCAAATCAACTAAATATCAAATTTTAAAATGTCTCCTACCTCATTCCTTGATAGTTGTCAAGGTTAGAGCCCATGTCCAGCTACTCAGTCATTCCCTTATCCACCATACATCTAGGTTAACCTCAAACACATGATCAACCAATCAGTAACCTACACCTCAACGTCAACTTAGTCAACTCACATAAAAATGCCAACTTACACAAATGCCAATTTACACAAGCACTAAAGCATAAAGCATGAAGATCAAACAGTCAAAAGTGAAAATAATTTTTCATTTTCACTTTTTATGTTTTATATTTTTAGGGTTTCCCCCTAATCATAAAAAATTAGGGTGATCAATGATGGTGGACTATGGGAACCCTTGACCATCAATGGTTAAGGTCCCCCACTTATTAATTTTTAAGTACCACACCTAAGTGCTAAACTTTAGAGATCACTTAATCTCACTTAAACCAAAACTTAAATTTTTAAAGATTAACCTTCTCCAACCAACCATTTGACCACATCCACTTCAACATTAGTTGTTTTGACCTAGATTATTTGCATGTTTTGTGATGACCTTAAAGTGGTCCTTTTTACCACATTGACCATTTTTTTCCATCTTAACCATTTGAATTTTTACCACCTAGTGCATGACCAAACCATTTGTGTTTTTCAAGGGAACACTTCCTACCTCAGATACCCACAACAACATTAACCCTATCTAGGAGACTTATAGAGTGACTTGATCAGTCATGACCAATGATGTAGACCAGTTATCCTATCACTTATCCTTATAAGATCAACCTTATTTTTACCAACATTGGCAATCTTAGTCTTTACATGATCTTGAATATCACACCTAGTCATATTTCATGCACATGCTTGTGTTTTAAATGCCCAACCACACTTTCTAGTACCAAACCTAGTGACCCACCAAATACCAATTATAAAACCCTGACTCAATTTTAGTTTCATGTCATTAACTCCTGATTTGAGGGGGAATACCTCCTCCCATACTCAAGGCAAATAGACCTTTGACCAAACAATTTGTTTTTTTTGTATCTTTTTAATTCAAAGTTGCATAACAAAAAGGGGGAAAACATAGACACTAGAAAACTACACATGATACTTATAGTTGTTGAAACACCTTAGGAACCCTAACAGACCCTGAGTTTAGTTAACCACCTAGTTATGTAACTCATCAACTTACTAACTTAACATTTTAACCAAACCTTTTAAACTCTTTTTAATGCCTTTCTCCTTTAGACACTTGACTACCAATGGTTATCCCAACCGTTAATGGTTATCCTGATCATTGATGGTCAGGGTCTCACCTCCTCAACTTCCTAACACATCACCAATTATGTGCAAGATAATGAGGCATAATTTAATATGTTTCCCTTATGAAGTGCTAACAAACTTCCAAGCGTCATGATTGAAAACTTCACCTACTAGAGAACCTTCCATCCTCCATCTCTCTTTGCATATAAAAGGAGGGGAGTGGGAGGTAAAAAAGAATCAATCAAAAGAGTTATCAAGCATACAGGTATTCAATCTCTCTATCATCTAGTCTTCTTCCAATAACTTGGCATCAACAAGAGAGACTTGAAACTATACCAAATTTGTTTTTGAATCCAAAGTACTATTACTCTAGCAAAATTACTCCAACCTTCACCTATAAAATAACTAGAAAGTTATAGGTATATCAGTACTTTATCATTGTTATTTCAAATTTTTGACCTCCCTAACCTAATTAAACATATCTTCACCATATTTCCTCTCCATCAAATCCTTAATAAAACCTTTTTCTACCCATTTACCAAATTTTCAACTCTTTTATGATCACCTTCAGAAGCCCATAGGCAACTATCAATGGTTAACATAGCCACTAATGGTCACCCCCAACTACTGATGGTCACCCAACCACCAACAATCATCTTACCCACTGATGATTCACCTCACCACCAATGGTCACTATGGTAGAGAATAAAAAGTTATTTTTAGCGCCTTACACCCAACCATTACTAACATTCTATGTTCCTACCTATTCCTCAACCCTTTTATTATTTTTTGAACCAAATCCCACCCACCTTACCACAAGTATTGATTGATTTTTTCTATATTTAATCATTTTATTTAATAAGCATTCTACATTCTTATTGTATTGTATTTCCTTTATCTTATGTAAGTACCTTACTTTATCATTTCAAACTTGATTACTATCAATAGTGGATTGATATCCTCCTAGAAAGCATATGCTTCTTGGATCTAGTTCACGACAAGCAGTCCATTTAACTATCTTACTAATGATCACCTTTGTTAGTGTGTTCTTATTTGTAGGTTATTCCTTCCTAGCCAAAGAGGAGTTCTCCACATTCATCTAGATTACACATGTATCACCAACTTGGTATTTATACCATACCCTTCTTACTATTTTCTTACCTTATTCCAAAATTAATAAATGAGCAAAAATCAAGAGAAACAGATTCTAATTAAGGTGGGAAAGACTTCAAAAGAACTTCAAAATGAGGGAAATTTAAGGCAGAGAAGGAAGTTTGGGGACACCCAAGGATAAAACCTTTCAAGACTAGTATTTGAACTTAAATAAGATAAATAATCTAAACCAATACTTATTGCAAGGTATTATATCACACCAACAATTAAATACAATGAATATTTAAAGGAATCATAACATAGTATTCTCAAACATGCAGAAATAAAAGGTTACCTAATTGTTAGATTATTATTGTCCATCTACAAAAGGGATTATGATAAGCATTTAAAATAAATTAAAATTAGCTATAACTAAAAATGAAAGAATATATTTAAAATAGATACCTCATACACAATCAAAGCAATAAGATACTAGAATGATGGAACATCTCAAGTAATCCATAGAATTAGAAAAGAATTGAGATTTTTACGTAGATACAAAGTCAAGCAAAACTCTTTCAAATTTCTTATTAGTTTAAATAGCCAAAATATCCTCCCTTTGAGACCATAAGGTTACATGTATTTATAATCTTAGGATGGGGAAGGCCTCATTTCTTTAATATTTTCTTAAAATTACAAGTTCAAAAATAAAACCCTTCAATCAAAATTGTGTAAATATGTATGTATAATGATAATACATAGAATAAAGAACTAAGAAATAAAGTCCCACCTTGGTGATAACATGGAAATACATATCATTCTTAAATTAAAGTGATTATGTCACATAATTAACTATAGGATTTGATGAAGATATTGTAGTTACAATTGAGGTAAGGACTAAGAGTTTTTTGAAGCTAGGGGTAATGGTAGTTAGTTTTTTACATGGGACCAACATAGAAGCTACTTATTTGTATTTTAAATCTTCACCTAGTTCATAAGCTAAATCAAATTATTTATCTATAATTTCAAATTTTAATAATGAAGGATTCAAAATTATGACTACATCATCCATTAATATTTTTTGCTCTATCTCTAAGCTCTTTAATTTGGCTACTAAAACATCTACTCTCATTACCCTATCCTTACAAAACTAAACATTTAAAATACATCTTCATTGGTTTTATAAACAATCCCTTCCACTTCTAGCCTAATATTTTTAGTAGCTGAGTAGAGAAGGTTCACAAAATTGGGTCTATTGACAAGCTCTCCAGCTTGGGTGATCACCCTGGTGACTCTCATATCTCCAAAAATATATAGTGCCTCATTATCATAACTGATAAAAAGTCCCAACAAATTCTTCATCTATTTATTCCAATTTAGATAAGCATCCCTCTTGGTAACCACATAGTATAAACACAAATAATCATTTATGCTAGTCATGAGATTCAAATAATCAAAATCACTAACCCTAGGACACTGAACCAGTGAATTCAATATTTTTTATGTATCTTTCATCTCATTCCATAGTGTAACAACATGTATTCTATTGGCTTGATTGTTGGCACTATAAACCCTAATGTTGAATAAAATATTATAAAAAAATTTAGTTGCACTCTAAACATTAACAATAACTTCCTGAGGAGTCTATCTAATTTGCACTTGCTTCCATATTTTAAAATCCTCCTCATATTTTTGGTTCATTTATTTCATTTCCACCTTAGTGGAATCCATAAAACTATAAAAATATTTAATATATCTAGTAGGTCATTTGGATTTCTCTTGGGCTTCTTGGATAAAGAGAACAAGTTATATCTTTGTTCAAATTCCACTTCACCTTTTGTTCTCAAATTGACCATTTTCCTCTTCCTCACTCTCTAAATAGTCCCACTTTCCTTGTCAAACCAAGTGGAGACTATGAGGAGCTTAGTTAAGACCAAATTTTGTCTTTTACCTTTAATAATCTGCATTTCCCTCATCCATTAGGGATCAATAAGTTATCATATTTCTTCTTTTTGAGTAGGATTTGAGGATGTAGAAAGTGGAGTGGTCATTATAAGGGATGTAATCAAAGTGATTGGCAGGTAGGAACTTATTTGAATAGTAAATTGAGGAAGTTTCTATCCAACCATCTCCCATAGGGATGCTTATTTCATAGGTATTACTTCTTATAGGAATCTAGTTAGACTTGGGGTTATTTCCATAAGCATTATTGACTTTGGCATGGTCAATGGTTGGGGCTTGGGGATCTTGATTTGGGTTTAATTTTTCTCAAAAGTTAAGGGCTTATTGAAAATATAAACTATGACCAAATTATTAAAATGTACAACCCTACAAGTCCTTATTAGTTTTAGAGAATAAAAAATATCAAAATCAACACTAACACTAATATAACTAGATGATATAACCCTAGGAGTAGTTTATTTAAAACTACAACTAAAATTTATACATTAGGAATTGAATAAATAATGAAAGAGAACACCTCATCATATGTTTGAATTTTCTCTTGTGTGAGGCTAGACTCAAAGCTTTAGATTTTTCTATCTCAATTTCTTCATCATCTGGTTATGCAATACCCATTTATTAGTATTCATTATTATAAGTATAATAAACCAAAGATATTATTTTTCCATGTTATTCTTCTTCAAGATCCATTATATCCTCTATATCCTTTTCCTCCTCCTCAGTAGCTTCCTCTATAATAGGGAGACCAAGTGATGTCCTCACTTCTAGTTTTTTTATCTTGAGAGGGATTAGGGGAGATCTTGTGCTTCCTTTGATAGGTTAATATAGGTGGATTAAAAGGTATATGCGATGGTAGAATGGTTATAGGAACATCTATGTTATAAAGTGGAACTAAAGGTGATGAAGTAGGAGTGGGAAGCATGGGGCTTGTCTGAGGGGACTTAGAAGATTTTAGAGAGTTTGGAGCAATTGGAATGAAATTAAAATATATTTATAGTTATTCAATAATAATTACTTGGGTGAATATATTAAGGGGAGACAAAGGAGTTAAGACAAACTTATCTTCCTTTGTTCTATTGAAAAAACTGCTAACCTATCTCTTGTAGTAGTTGTTTCCAAGACTTATATATGTGAAAATGTTGAACTAGAAGGTACTTGAGGACCAAGAAGTCTTCTCAAAATATCCCTCCTAATATGAGGATTATATTCTCTTTGATTACCATATTCATCTTTTTATTCCTTTGTAGGCTATGTTGAAGGAGAGGGAGGATGATCCAGTAGCTGAGAGTTATGTGGTTGAAATGGAGGTCATTATTTACTCCATGCATTGTTTTCATCTTCTTTTGTTTCCTTAGGGTGTTATTATAAGGCTTGTAAATGTATCATTTATGATGATTTATCTTTCATATTTATCCATACATCTAAATCATTTGAGGCATTTAATAAGACTTGATCGTGATCATATGCCTGGTGATCATATGAGACATGCACCTTTTTATTTTCCTCTTGGAGTTCCATTTTATAAAAGGTGAAATATGTAATTTATACTATGTTCTACCTTTTCTAGATTGAATAAAATTTTACCTAGTCACATATTGATGTTGTCTAATACTGAAACGACTCTTGAAGTAGTAGGCCAAATGCATTTGACCTAATTCCTCATGAATGTTGTTAAAGACTTGATATGTTAATTCTTATTCTAATATATGGTATATAACATGATGTGGTAGTATTAGAGGAGTGGTCCTAGTGACTTCTACTCAAAAGATAGTTAAATCTAGGTATAACCAATAATCTCCCATTTTACTTAGGCTTCTGATCATATTTTTTGATAATTTCAGCATTAGGGTGCCCAACATTATTTGACCTATATGAGAATAGACCTCATTGTATATCCTTATGATTTCATTCCTATACTTATGAATGAACATGAAATAAAAATCTTATCTAACCCTTTTTTCTAGGTATTCATCTGAGGGTTACCACTCCTAACCATAGGGACTGTAAATAGTGGCTATCAATATGTCTAATAGGTAAGACATCATGTATAAATTTCCATCTAAAGGCCTCTAATCAAGATAGAGTTTCTATGATTTTAACCATGACATTATAATATTCCCAAATTCCACCAACTAGTTATTTGTTAGGAACATATCTAATAATAGAACCCATTCAACCTAAACATACATATTACTTGGCCAAACGGTGGCATAAGGACTTCAATCCCCTCATAGAAACTTTCAATAAGATCCCGGTCTGGGTTCGGCTCCCAAATTTACCAATTCATTTATGGCAAGAAGCGGTGTTTAAAACCATTGGAAATGCTATCGGGGAGTTTTTATTTGAGGATGATGAAACTCAGAGGATGTACCGCTCAACCTATGCTCACCTCATGGTTGAGGTGGATGTTTCAAAGGGCCTTCCTGAGGCGATTTGTCTGGACTCCCCTAGGGGTTCTTGGACACAAAGGTTAGATTTTGAAGGTTTACCCTTTCGATGTAGAAAGTGTCACCAGATGGGGCACATTGCAGCGTGGTGTACTGCAGGGAAATCCATACCCAGAAGTTCAACTTCTTGGTCGTCTAAAGTAGGACATGAACACTATTTTGCTAAACAACCTGTTGAAGAATCGACTGATTCAGAGTATGAGTGTAGCCATTCTGAATCGATGGATAAGGAGACTCCGCTGGAGATAGATCCTATTGTAGGTACTGTGGAGATAGGATTTTGTGATCTCCTTGTATCGATTTCAAAGGAGGTGGAGGTTCCTCCACCTTTTTTGAAGGTTTCTCCTAGGAGCCAGAAGCTGGCTTATTCTCATAAGGTTTCTGCTGAGGCTTCGACACCCCCTGGACTTCATGGTTCTAGGACTTCTGAGGATTGGGTTGCTGAGGCAGCTAAGGTAGAGGATGGTTGGATCACAGTTAAGAGGAAGAAGTCTAATCCCTTGGTCCCCCCTCTAGATATGAAGCTTCGGTCTTGTAAAAAATAATTTTTATTGTTTGTTCAGCACTTTGTTTGCTGTTTTTAGTTTCTTGGTTATTCTGGTTTTGCTTAAGCGATTTCCTGGCTTTTGTGCTTTCTGGAATGCTTAAGGTTTTATCTATGTTCTGATGTATAGGGTTTTGGGGCCCCTTCAAAACCTATTTTTACCTTAATTTAAAACATACATATTACTTGGGAAACTATATAATTTGTTAAAAAGGGCAATTACTATTATAACTCTAGTCTTAATTTTAATGATGCAATAAGAGGATATATCCCCCTTTGGATTAAGCCTTTGAGATTTTTTAAACCATTGCTTCAGCTTTCTATCTACTATGTTATGCTCAAGCCAAACTTTCCATCTACTATGTTATACTCAAGACAAACATTGGTGGAGACTTGATTGTATCCAGTCTCAAGAAAAGGAAGCCTAAGGTATATTAAAAATTATCTATTCAAAATATAATTAGAATCAATATTAAGTTTCTTAACATTCATGATATCTCCAATAGTTTTTCCATTAACAAATAACACTTTCAAGAAGTCAATACATGGCATTACCTTAGGTTTGCCTATCACCTAGTGGAGACCTTATTGTCTGATTGGTAGCAATTGTTAATGTATTTCTTGGATTTTATAGATATTTCATATTTAATAGAATAATATTAGCTAGATTCTAACTCTTCCCAAATTTATAAGTAATTTTTAAATTTTAAATTCAAGGCACTCTTCTCGAATATCATATCTTCGTATTCTATCAATCCCAAAAAATTGTATGAGGAAGGGACTAAGGGATTACATTATTTTAATAAAGAGGCCATTATTCTCATTTATTTTATGTAATTAATTTTATGTCCTAGACTATTTTATTTTGTGGTTACATTTTGAATAAAATTAGAGCTCACTTGACACTAGAAAATATCTAAACTACACTTGTTTAATCGAAGGAAAAATATCAAAGTGAATTTTCCTTAGTGCATATTTTGTATATATAATTCATAGGCATGAGTATTGAATGGATTAATGTGATTTCAATACAAATAAATAAATTTTAATTTAATTCCCATTTCAATTTTAATGTGCTAATCATCTTTGTTGGGTACCCTTACTTGGCAAATATCAATCATTCATTAATTCTTTGTGTCTAGTCATCAATTTTAAGGTAGTTGTTAATCACTTGTCAACTTACTTATTTTTCATGTAATCAATCCTACCCCTTTATTTTTTGTCCATGCCTTTTAAATATAGTGCCACTTATCAATTCCTCATTAACCCATCCCTTTAAATATCTTCGTTATGTTGGGAAGGCACCATGGTGGTGAGTTAACATGATCAAGCCACGTAAAAAGATCTTGGGCACCAAGAAAACACAAAATATCATACCATTGGTTTCATATATATTTAAACAAATAAATTTTAATTTTCATGGGTTATCATGATCAAGACATGTGGAATTATCTTGGAACCCTAAAGGCTCAAGAGTTTAGTTGCATTGTAGTATAGACTAGAGAACTGCTTAAGCTCCCTGTAGGTGTAAATTACTATGAATGTACCAAGTGTCCATCACTTGAAACACAAAAGGCTTAGGATATCAAAGCCATTGGCACATGGGAATGTATAATTATTAAATTTTCCACTAATCAAATGAAATCTCTATGTTTCCATTTTAATGTGAATATGCCATGTGGTGAGTCCGTAGAGCCTAGGAGATGAGAAAACTTAAACTTTTAACAATGCAAAATATTGTAAAAGTCCATAACTCTATAGACTTAGAAATGTTTTTTATCATTCAAATCTATAAGTGATGTGATATTTATGTCTATCACAACTACATGAAATCTAATAGTTTGGGCTCGATTGAAGGAGATAAATGATCCTAAGATTTTAATCATGTGATCCAAAAAATAAAAACTAGGATGTAGAAAGATTAGATCTATTAGCTCACAAATCAAAACATAAATATGGAAATAAAATTCATGAAAACCCAAGGTTTTAAATGACTTTAGATACTAGTTTAATCTTAGATTTTCATAATTTAAACTTGTGAAATTTTATATTTTCTATAAATAACCCTAGATGAAAAATGTATGATAACCTAATCATATATATTTATTCTCATATCTCCCTAAATAAATATTTCAAAATAGTGGGTCCCTATTTTAAACATTTAAAATTGGGTGTGTGTGTGTGTGTGTGTGTGTGTGTGTTTGTGTGTGTGTGTGTGTGTGTGTGTGTGTGTGTGTGTGTGTGTGTGTGTGTGTGTGTGTGTGTGTGTGTGTGTGTGTGTGTGTGTGTGTGTGTGTGTGTGTGTGTGTGTGTGTGTGTGTGTGTGTGTGTTAGGGAAAAATAAATGGTGACTCACAGGGGAAAATACTTTTGATTTTTTTGAGAACCCAAAAGTTTAGAAATATATTATGTGAAAACTCTAGTCTTAATAAATAAAGAATAATAACATATAAATTTTGGAATAAACTCTTACTTCCTGATGCAACATACTAACCTTCCCATTCCTTGGATTGGAGTCTGATAAAGTGAAATCAATTTATCTTGATCATGAATATTTTGACAAAGACCCAAAAAAATTAGAAGTTTCATTTTGAATTTTGACTTTGTAACCCATGAAATATAAAATTGGGACATTGGTCTATGGCTATCTAGGCATCCATATCCCTAATAGATATGCCTTCAGTTCCACTCAAAGCCTTGTTCAACTACTAGCTAGAATATATATCCATGATAGATTTTACTTAAATCACATATCCTCTATTAGTTTTTTTAAAACACAAATAGAGATAGACTAGGAACCATCTTTGACTAGGTGTATGAATAAGAAAACTTACTGGTCAATATGTCCCTATCAATGTGTATCCAATCCTATGTTTATCATCTCCTTCATAAGTTTTAGTATATGATAGTGTAGTTTATTTTAGAAATGGAAAGATTTTCTAAACTTTTCATGAGTATATCAGAGCAAGTGCCAACAACTGAATAAGCCTATTCAATATAAATAAAATAAAGATTGATCATAATACATACCTCAACTCCAGAAAGTCTAGGTACTATCAAAATAAACTTCCATGAGTATCAGTTACACTCTATTTAGGTATCATCACCTTTATTTTGTAATATCCTTTTAGATTTAGTTTAAGAAATTGTTTAAGATAGTTATAAAGCTTAAGAAACTAAACTATAATGTTGGTAACTAAGCCATTAAAAGAAATAAAATTACCCTAAAGGAAACCAAGTGCATAAAACATGAAATTTAATCCAAAACGTAATAAATTTAATCTATAGATTAGTAAAGCTAATCTATAAAGTAATAAAGCTAATATAATCATATTCTAAAACTATTTTTATAGCTCACTTTGATGTATCTCTAGTTAGGGAAGCCATGAAATAGTGTTTAAAAAACTATCCATTGACTAGAAAGTTGAGGTCCTTACTTTGGAGGTATTTCAACCAAAAGGCATTATTTCCCAAGATTTAAGATACTAGATATGGTCTAATGCACCAGGGCATGAAAATTTCATGTTTCCCTTTATTCTCATCTACTTTATCCCAGAGGAGCATTATGTTTGAAAGTCTGAAAAACCTTGATTTTGGATATCTTGTCAAACTAGTGTTTGACAATATATTGATGTTTATTGAATATATAAATTTTTCCAATTTTTATGTCTTCTTATCAAATTATCTCAAGTAGTATAGAATTTATTCTCTCATCTTTACCCATATACTCTTTCATAAATTGGTATATTGGTAGCTTGAGAGTGATGGGGAAGATCGGTTATTGTCCGTATACCAATAGAAAAGGTATAGCCGTAAGAGCTTGCTTATGCCTAGTTGTGTTTTCCCAAAATGCATATTTTAATAAGATATGTATTTCTCTTGGTTTATTTTATGCAAACATTTTTATGGCATGCATCAAGTTCTTATTGGTTGACTCAACCACTTCATTTCCTTATGGCTAATGGTTTAAATAGAACTTAAGGGTGATATGATTGTTGTAGGCCCATTATGTGAATTCAGTGGATTAGAATGTTGGACCATTATCACATACTAATGAAATGGGTGTGTCAAATATGGTGAATATGTTTCCCTCTAGTAAATTGATGACATTTATGGCTCAAGAATTCTTAGTAATAATATATTCTTTCCATTATGTATAGTAGTCAGTAGCTATGTGGACAAACTTGTATCCTATCAGATAGTTTGGATTTATTACCCCAATAAAGTCTAATCCTAATTGGGTGAAAGAGCATACTTTAATGACTGGCTACAAAGTCATAATAGCATTCACCTTTCTCTTTGAAAACACTTAACACTCGTGGAAAACTCCAACATGGTGATGGGAATCCTTGAAAATTGTAGGCCAATAATAACCCATAATTAAAGTATTATGAGCTATATTATTTCCTGAGCAATGCCTACTACCAATCTTCTGATGTAGGTTATTTAGGATATTTTTAGATTCCTCTTCTAAGACACACCTTAAGAAGATGCCTTCATATTTATTTATATAAAGGACCTATTTTTTTAATCATGAAATGAGTCAATTTGAGTTTGAGGGCTCACTTTTTCTCTCTATTTAATTGTAGATGGCATGTCATTATAAGTAGGTAATAAATAATATGTGAGTACCATACCCCACATGTTACTTAGGCCTTGTTGATTCTCTTAATGTGTATGCATGGGTTAGTTTGATTTGTCAATTGGATGAGGTCCTAGCCTCTTACCATTTTAGTTGGTTTGATTTCAAGTTCAAACTCTTAAAGTTTATCCATCCATTTCCCTCTTCTTTCTCCTATCTCATTCTAGCTAAACATGAGTTTGATAGCTAGGTAAAAGACAATGGCATATGTCTTATTTCATAGAATATAATGTATAAATTTATTGATAGCCTTGATCAAGGCATCTATCTTCTTATTAATTATGGAATAATTTAGTTATGCACCCTTAAGGTTGGTACTCATGAAGGCAATGGGATGTTCATTATCTTCCACCATTTACATCAATATGATAGTAATGGTATGTTCTAAGGTGAATGAATAAAGATATATATATTTATTGAAATCTAGGATAATCAGGAATGATGATTGAATGATTGCCATTTCGATGTCTTGGAATGATTTATTGGCCTTTTTTGTCCACTCAATCTTAGCATCTTGTATCAACATGGCATTTAATAGTTTGATGATTTCTACAAAACCAAAAATGAACTTTCTCATAAAGTTTAGCTTGCCAAATAAATACTTTATCTATTTATTATTGTTGGGTGTTGCTAGCTTAGAGATGGCCTACACATGGTATGGGTTGATGGAGATTACTTCTATTTTGATGATATGGCCTAATACTTTTCCTTCAATAACTCTAAAAATGCATTTTTTAGGTTTAGATAAAATCCATACCTCCTACATTTGTCCAATAATTTATTTATATAGCCCATGTGGTCATATTTGTTCTTGAAAAATACTATAAGATCATCCATATAGGTGATGATGCACCTTCCCCCAATCCCTAAAAGGCAAAATCCATCACTCTCTAGAAAGTGTCTCTTATTTTGATTAAGTCTAATGACATCTTTTTATATGCAAAGATTACCAATTTGGTATGAAGTTAATCTTCATCATTTCTTCTAATTTAACCAATACTTTGTTGTAGCTTGAGAATCCATCCAAGAAGGACATCATCTCTAAACCACTCACCATATGTACTACCTCATCCAAAGAAGGTATAGGATAATGATCATTTTTTGAGGCTCTGATTAATTTCTTGAAATCAACACACAACCTAATTTCTCTATTCTTTTCCTAAATATAATAAGGTTAGCTACCCAAGTCGAGTGCCTAATTAAGAAAACATTTTTTGCATCCAAGAGATTCTTTAATTCGGTCTCTATGAGAGGTTCGAAGATTGGGTTCACTAGTCTCTATCTTTTCTTGAACAGTTTATGTTTTGGACTTAAAGGGATGGTGTGGGTAATGACCCTTGGATAAATATCTTTAGGTATTCACATGTTCATGAAATGGCATCCTTGTAAACTTTAAAAAACCCTTTCATATTTTACTTAACATTTTCAATACAACTTAGACCTATATTCACCAATTGGGGAGTCTAGTCAGTTCTCAAGTTTTATTTGGTGAAGTCAGACTTAGTTACTTTCATTTATTTATACTTTTAGGCCTAAGGTTTACATAAAAATCTTATTCTAAGAAAACCATGCCCAAGGGGATTCAATTTTCCTTAAGTTATAGATCACCCTCTTCACCCATATCTTTAATTTACATAGGATGGATATTTCCTTCATCTATTATCTAGGTCTAAAAATCTTTTGAACTATTCAAGAACTGTATGATTTATTGATCCTCATCAAACACCTAGAAGTTGTTGACATTGTCTAGGACAAAAGGGCATGGGACTAGCTCCACTAAAAATTTATACTTTCTTTGATTCTTGGAGTGGTGTCAGATTGGTAGCAAAAGCTACCAATGAATTAGTTATCTCATTATTTTCTCTTGGGATGGCCTTAATAATGAATGTTTCAAAATATTAAATCACATCCCAATATTAGTTTTAGTACTTATTTAAGTGTGCAATGTTGTACTATTACTTATTTTTAATCTAATTTACAACCAACTCAAAGTCACTGAACACTAGTAGTTTAGCATTGTGTTTTAATGTGAACTATAGGCCTAATATAAGGGCTTCATACACAACCCTATTATTGGTATAAGGGAAATACAAGTTGTAAGTAGCTAGGTATTATTTACCTTTTGGTTTTATCCCAACTATGCCCATGCCATAACCTTGTTTTAAATGAGCCCCATAAAAGTGTAAAGTCCACATATAATAAAGAGAATCAAATCATACAATTATTTTGTGGTAAAAGTATACACATGCAAGTGTTGATTCTAAGTCAACTTGATCATTCATGGTATCATATTTAGTAATCAATTAATTCATTTTTGGATCCTTTTCTACCTTGATTTGATTTGGTACCCCTTTCTAGGGTATCCACATATGGGATAAATATGTGGCCATGTACTCATTCAACATTTTTGACCAGTCTCAAATTAGTATCAAGTCATATGCCTCTAGAATTTCAAAAACTAATATGTCAATAGTATACTAACCATACGGTTATAATTATAGTTGTATGCACACATTTTTTAATTCTTTGACACATTAGATTAAATATTTTTCTAACTATAATACCACTCTTTTTGACTTATCAGGAGTTAAACCCAACTTTTATAAAATAGTCATAAGCATCACATTGGTCGATGCCCTAGAATCAACCAAGAAGTTGTGCAAATTTTTCCTAAGCATTCAAATAGTTAATAATAATGGTGGTACATTGGGTTTATCTTTATATATTATTAAATTTTCATGACTAGTCTTGTATTTGTAAGAAATTATCCCTATCAAACCCTTGATTAGTAGCTCCCTTTGCTTAGTGATCTAAGATAGCTCATGAATATTGATATTGGATTTAATATTTTTCATGTCTTAAACAATATTATATCCTCCCTTGTCCTAATGATTGAAGCCCTATGATTGATATTTTTATTTATGAGGAGGTTGATTATCCCTCCTAGGTGGAGTTAGATTATCTCTCCTTGGTGGGGGTTGATTATTGTTGGCATATAGATTAGGAGGAGTAGTAACACTATTATTGGTAGGTATTGAATAATTTATAAGATAAATATTTATTAGGTTGTAGTTATTCTTGACCTAGTAATACTACTAGAAATCATAAACCTCACAAATGTCATCCTCAGGCTCATTGGCATCTTCCCATGGGAAGGGGAAGTCATAAGTGTCAAATACCATAGTCATGATAGGGTTTACCAAAGAATTATATGAAGATGGTTCTTTATAACTTGGTATATTTTTCTTACCTCTCCATTTCCTGATGTTAATTTTCAAAAGTAATGATAAACTTGATACTAGTTGTTTCCTTATGTTGCATAGTTTTAAGGATGTAACATTAGTTTAGAAGAGCTACATTTATAATGTTTATCTTTGGTATCTTGTTATATGGAACTTGATGCTCTTGATTATTTCCAAACCTATTTAAGGTATTAGTTTATCTCTTTATCCCATAACCTTGACTATTCTAATTATATCTATATCAACATATATTGCCCATATATGTTGCATTATGGTTAGCTTATTGCTTAATTTTTTTTACCATCCTTTGGATGGCTTCCATTTTTGTTTTAGTTGATATAGGAGAATTATCCTATATAGAATTTATATTAAATAATACATAAGTTTGACTTTGGATCTAATGGTTATAAGTAGTATTATTCAAAAAACTAAGATTTTGATTCTAAGCAACATGGGTTAACAATAATTGATTATGCACTAGGGTTTATTTTTGTGCCATAGCATTCTAGGTTATATTAAGAATTGGGATAAAATCTAGGCAAATAGGTCCAAGACTAAGTGGAGGCAATGCTTATAATAGAGGATATAGCTATTTATCCACATTGATTATTTCCATATAAGCTAAGGGTAGAATATCAATGATGAAAACCCTACACATAAATACAATATTCATGGAATCTAGCACATTTTTATACTTTTCTAGGGCCAATTGATCATTACATTGATAGGACTGCTATATATATTTTTAAATTGAGCATTAAATTCTTGGATTGGCTCATTGGGATCTTGTATCATACTATAAAAGTGTTGATAGATAACACATCCATTGGTAAGTTTGCCAAATTATGCCAAGACAGTATCTTGAAATTTTATCTAGGTTGTAATTGAACTTCTATGTTTACAAATTAGTCATAGACTACTTATTATAAAGTGAAAGGAAATAGTTTTCAAGCCAAGTCCTCTTGAATTATATTTAGGTCCCCAAGGTAGATTTGAAATCCTTTATATGTTTTTCTATGTCCTTCCTCCAAAAGAAGAGAAAGAAGGACGATATTTATTTGGTTTTATAGGTAAATCATGCACCACTCTATTGACATTAAGAGTTGAGCTAGTCAACTAAGCCTAGGAATGAGGTGGAGGATTGGGTAGAGGTGGAGGATTCGGAAGTGGGTTCTAGAGATAGACCATAGGAAGTATTGGAAGACAAAATTGCCTTTTTAGGGATGATGATTCTGCCTTACATCTTCTAGAAACACCTCTATCAGACCTAACCTTTCTATGTATCTCTAAAGGTGGATGTAATAGGTTATTATTCAAGGTTGACCTTGTTAGTTGTCTAGGTGCATCTAATAAAACTCAAGTGAAATTAATTATTATGATATAGGTAGAGGACGAAGCCCTCTTTCTAGCACCAATTTAAAACTTCTATTGATGTGGGTTTTATACACACCCCAAAAAATCCTAAAAGGTTACCTCTATCATTTTAAGATTAGTGAATAGACTCATTCCAAGGCATCGGTTGCAAGGTATTCAATTTTATAACAACCTATTGGTAGAATAATGGTGAGTGACACATATTATTTACCATGAGTGAATTGGATATGGGTGAACCTATATCTACCTTGAGTGGATGAAAGGATGTCAGTTCTAACTAAAGTGGGAAAGATTTTAAACGAAACATTAAAAAAATGGAAAAGTAACGCAAATAAGGAATTATATGGATTCCCAAGGATAAAGCCTTCTAAGACTAGTATTTAAACTTAGATAGGATAAAGAATCTAAACCAATACTTGTTGCAAGATACTATATCACACCAACAATAAAATATAGTGAAGATTCAAAGGAATCATAACACAATATCCTCAAACATGAAAAAATCAAAGGTTGCTTAATTGTCATATTTTTATTGGACATCTATAAGAGGGATTATGATAAGCATGCAAAAGTTAATCAAATTAACTCTAGATAAAAATAAAATATTATATTTAAAATAGATACCTCCTACATAATAAAATCAAAAAGATAACATAATGATGAAACATATCAAGTAATACATATAATTGGAGAAGAATCACTATTTTTACATAGAGTCAAAGTCAAGAATAATGATAGCATAGTAGATAGGTGATTAAAACTACTAAATTATTTTTAGTTGTTGTTTATATCTCCCTAGATTATATAGAGATCATTATCACCTACTTTCCCAGTTTTTATGGTCCTTTCTCCTATCTTGTATTATATATCTATTGTATATATACTTCTCTATTTGTATGAATAAAGAAATCAAGTTCATTTATTTTCTAACAATTCTGGTATCAAAGCCTCACCAAATCCTTTTCATGATGGATGAAAAATTTGTTTAAGAGGGGTAACACTATTTTGTCTTTGTTATCCTAATGTATGAAAGCTTGTAATAATTTATGTAATTATATATCAATATATGTTTATCTTCTTAGGGTTGGAGACTACAACCCAAAGTTATTTATTTTTTGATCTCCTCTTAAATTGACTCAAATAGGCTTTTGTTCAAATTTTGCATTGTTTGTAGCCCTACACTTATACATTCTTGGTTAAACCTACCTGCCATAGGAACTAATGTGTATCTTAGCATCGAACATCTATGTAGAATTCCTGAGATGTGGATCCATGTGATAGTTTATCTACTATATGCAATGCTCCTATCTTTACATGTTCTCCATAGCTTAATAGCTTTGAACTTCCACTAAACCATTATTTTCTCCTTTTGTGGTGTAGTTGTTGTTTCATTTATCAAACCTACTATTGACCTCAATCTTGGTTCCTTCTATTCTAAGTTTGATGAATCAGCAAGAGGAAGTAAATCATTAGCATATCATATATTCTTTGGTAGAACATTCTTTTGATGCCAAGGTTATAGCCTCAATGCAAGACAACTAGCTCATAATTATCTCCTTTTTGCATAGATTTCATCATTCATGGATATGCTTCTATCTAAAATGGATAGGACATATATAATATAATTCTAATTCATGTATCTCAACCTTTGTGCAAGTTTACATTCAAAAATTATTGGGTGTCTACCACCATATCATTGATGTATCACTACTCAACCTCCAAATGGCTCTTTTCTACCTATCAAAGTTTACATGTGAGAATCCCATTCTGCTTCATCAAAATAAGTGGTGCTATATATGGTTATCTATTAGATGTTAAAAAGGTCCAATTTAATTTTTTTCTTAAGTCATAAGAATAAGTGACAATATCTTGAATAGCTATCATTTTAGATAGGTTAATAGTTGTCATTTTTATGACAAGCAGACCCTAACTATTGTGTATTTAGGTATCCACTGTATGTTTTTAAGAGTCATTTTTAAGTTGTTAAATTTGTATAGTCATAATAACATCCTTTTTATGGTAATTATTGAGTTGTGTTTTTTTTGTGTCAAAGCTTGATAATGTCAAATCCAAAATATCAATTTATTATGTTAAAAAGAGTCATTTTATCTCCTAAGAGTATAGTAAAAGTCTTCTAATTGTGTTTAGATTTAATTTTTTATAAAAGAGTTCAAAATTTTAAAAATTTAAATATTTTGTTTTATTTTGTTTTGGGTCCATTATCGATGTTGTTAAAATAAAAAATCTCTTTTATGGATGTATTATCAAGCAAAACCAACATCCTAAGTCATGTGTGTTAGTGGGAGAGTTTTGTCTTAGAAAATGACATACATATGAGCTTTAAATATTCATCCACTAAGTGAAGTAGATTCAAATTGGAGGCTAGAGGACAATCAACATCCTCTCATGAGTCACCTACAATAGGTTCACATTATTATGATAGTAATATTTTTTAGTGTATTTATTTTATGTTGTGTAAAATGTGATTTTCAATAAAAATACCAAGCATTATTTTACATTTTGGTACCTCCTAATGAAGAACATTGTGTGGAGAAAAATCACTAAAGTATCACTTGGTTCTTATAAAAGGGTTTGTGGAAATTCAAGAAACCACAAAAGTGATCGATACCTCCTACCACCTCTAGGTTCATGGTCAACTTGTAGCAGAAAACCATTTGGGTTTATGGTAATCCAAGAAACCACCAAAGTCATTAATTAGAGAGATGTACTCTTGTCACTTCTAGGTTTGTGTTAATATTTCAAGGAAAAACTAAGGTGCCACCAAGACCATAAATCCACAAAGATGGCATTCCACCTTTAACATGAGCAAGCTACATGAAAAGTGTAAAAACTTTTTACCATGTTTGAAATAAGGGGGGACAACTATCATGAATATGATGTTTATAATGTAATAAGGGGGGAATGTTAGGTTAGTAGATATGTGATTAAAACTACTACATTATTTTTAGCTATTTTTTATATCTCCTTAGATTATATGGAGATCATTCTCACCTACATTCCCAATTTTTATGGTCCTCTCTCCTATCTTCTATTGCATCTCTTTTGTATATATACTACTTTATTTGCATGAATAAAGTAATCAAGTTCATTTGTTTTCCAACAAATAACCCTTTAAAATTTCCTATTATTCTGAATAACCAAAATTCTCCTCCCTTTGAGACTGGGAGGTTACATGTATATATAAACTTGAGATGGGGAAGGCCTCATATCTTCAAAATTTTCCTAAAATTACAAGTTAAAAAATAGAACCCTTCATTCAAAATCATGCAAAGATGCATGTACAATGATAATTCCCAAAATAGATTTTCTAGTTTAAACTATAATATGCACATACAATAAATAGATTGAGAACTAAATTCCCACCTTGGTCATAACATATAAAAAAAATAATTATTCTTAAATTAAAGTGTTTATGTGGTACAATTAAATATAGGAGTTGATGGAGATACTATAGTTGTAATTAAGATAAGGACTAAGAGATTTGTGAACCTAGAGGGCACTAACAGTCAGTGTATGCATGAGATTGACCCATAAGTTAATTCTTTGTCTTTTATCTCTTCACCTAGTGTGTAAGTTATATCAAATTCTTTATCTATAATTTCAAAACTATGTAATGAAGGATTTAAAATTTTGACTACATCAACCATTAATATTTATTTCTCTACATCTAAATTCTTGAATTTAACTTCTAGAGCCTCTATTCCCATTACCCTATCATTATCAAAACTAACTAATTGAAATACTTCTTCATTTGTTTTATAAATAGTCCCTTCCACTTCTTTCCTAAATTTTTTAGAAGTTGAATGGAGAAGGTTCTCAAAATTGGGTCTAATGACAAGCTATCTAGTTTGGGTGATCACCCTAGTGACTCTAATATCTCCCAAAATCTACAGTGTCTCACTTTCATGATTGATAAAAAGTCAAAATAGCTTATTCATCTATTTACATCATTTTAGGGAGGCATTTCTCTTAGAAATCACATAGTTTAAACACTAAGAAGCATTCATGCTAGGCATGAGATTCAACTTATTTATATCACTAATCCTACAATACTAAACCATGAAATTCAATAAATATTTCTATATTCTTCATCTTGTTCCATAGTGTAACAATATCTACTCTATTGGCCTGATCGTTGACCTGAGAAACCTTGATGTTAAACAAAATATTATATAGCTTTGTAGCTACACTCTAAACATCATCAGTAACTTCCTAAGGATCCTATGTAATCTACATTTACTTCCATGTTTTCAAGGCCTCCTCAATACTCAAGTGCATTTATTTTATTTTTTCCCTAGTGGAATCCATAAAAGTGTTGAAATCATCAATATATTCACTGAGGTCATTATGAATTCTCTTGGGCTTCTTAGCTAAAGAGCATAAGTTCTCTCTTTGTTTAAATTCCACTTCTCCTTTTGTTCACACATTGACCATTTTTATCTTCATCACTCTATGAATAGTCTCATTTTATATATAAAAATGAGTGGAGACTATGGGGATCTTAGTTAATACCAAATTTTGTATTTAATATCTAATATATTGTGTTTCTTTCACCCATCACGGAATAATAACTTATATTATTTCTTATCCTTGAGCAAGATTTGATGATGTAAAAGGTGGAGTTGTCATTAGAGGGGATGTAATAAAAGTGTTTGGTAGGGAGGAACTTATTTGAATATGGAATTTAATAATTTTTTGTCTAACCATCTCTGATGGGATGTTTATTTCATGGGTGTTACTTCTACCATTAATCTAGTCAGACCTAGGATTAGTTATATAGTCACTATTGCTTTTGACATGGCTAATGGTAGGGGCATGTGGAGATTTATTTGGGTTAATTTTTTCTTTGGATTTGGGGGCTTATTAAAAATATAAACTATGACCAAATTATCAAAATAGACTACCCTAAGAGTCCTTATTAGTTTTGGAGAGGAACGAATATCTATATTAACACTAGTACTAATAGAAATAGATTATATAAACTTAGGAATAATTGGGAGTAAACTTATATCTATAATTTCTACATTAGGAACTGAATAAATAATGGAAGATACTATGTCATCAATTTTATAACTTTTCTCTTTTGTGAGGCTAGCTAAGGTGTCCTCTACTTCAAATTCTCCTAGACTCAAAGCTTTGGATTTTTCTAGCTCAGCTTATTGATCATCTATTTATGAAATACCAATTTCCTATTATTCTTCCACAAAAGGATAATCAACCAAAGATATTAATTATTTATGTTATTATTATTATTCAAGCTCCATTGTAGCCTTTTCATCCTTTTTCTCCTCCTTAATAGCTTCCTTTATAATAAGGAGACCAAATGATGGCCTCTCTTCCAATTTTTTATCTTGGGAGGGAGTACAGGAGTCCTTGTGATTACTTTAATAGGTGAATATGGGTGTTTTATAAGATGGATGAGTTGGTAAAGGGGTTTTAGGATCAACTATGGTAAGAAGTAGAACTAAAGGTGATGAAGTATAAGGAGTGGAAGAAATTGGGATTATCTTATGGGACTTAGTATATTACAAAGAATCTTAAGTAGTTGGAATGGAATTAAAATCCATTTTCATTAATTTAGGAAGACTTCATTGGGTAACTTAGTAAGGGGAGGAAAATGAGTCATCACAAAACTACTCTTATTTTTTTTAGTTGAATAAACTTCTAACCTATTCCTTGTAGTATTTTTGCCCAAGAATTTTATGTGTGAAGTTTTGAAGTATAAGGGACTTGAAGACTAGGAAGTCCTCTCAAAATGTCCCTCTTAAATTTAGTATTGGAATCTCTTTGTTTACTAGATTCATCTGATTATTCCTATGTATGTTATTTTGAAGGGGAGGGAGGTTGATCCTATGTCTAAGAGTCTTGTGGCTGAAAAGGAGGCTATTATTGACTTCATGCATTTTGTGCATATTTTTATATTAACTCAGGGTTGTATTGTAAGGATTGGGCAATTATCATATAGATTTATTTATCTTTCATCTTTAGCTATACCTCTAAACTATTTGAGTCATTTAAGAACATTTGATCATGATCATATGCTTATATATGAGACATGCACGTTTTTATTTTCTATGATAGATTTGAGATACCCCCTTATTTTTCTCCTATGGTCCCATTCTCTAAAATGTGTAATTTGTAAGTTATAATGTGTTCTACCTTTACCAACTTGAATAAAATGTGACCTAATCACATATTGATGTTTTCCAATGCTAAAAGGAGTCTTGAAATAATAGGCCAAATGCCATTGACTTAATTATTCATCAATGTTGTTAAAGACTCGATATGATATTTCATGTTTCATTTTATGGTCTAGAACATGATGTCATAGTAGTAGAGGAGCGGTCCTAGTGCCTTATACCTAGATGATAGTTACATCTAGGTATAACTAATAATCTCCCATTTTTCTTAGGCTTCTTGTCATGTTTTTTGGTAATCTATATATCAAGGTTACCTGCATTGATATATATATATATATGAGGATAAACCTCATTACATAACCTTTTGATTTAATTCCTATACCTATGAATGAACATGAAATAATAATATTCTCAAACCCTATTTACCAAGTATTCACTTGAGGGATACCAATCCTTACCATATGGATTTTAAATAGTGGCCATCATTATGTCCAATAGGTAAGACATCAAGTAGAAGTTGAAATCCATAGGCATTTGATTAGGGTAGAGTATCTATGATTTTAACTGTGTACTATAATCTCCCCAAGTGCCAGCAACTAGTTATTTATCATGAGTATATCTAATAATGGAACCCATTCAAATTAAACATACACATTACTCTAAAAACCATATAATCTATTTAAAAGGGCCATTATTAGTGTAATTATAGGTTTGAATTTAATGATGCAATTGGAGGAGATAACCCTATTTGTATATATCCTTTGACCTTTTTTAATCCATTGCTTTAAATTTCCATCTACTATGTTATGCTCAAGATAAACATTATCTGAGACTTGATTATAAGTGGTCTAAATACAAATAATCCTAAGGTGTATTTTTAATGCCCTACCTAAAATATAATCATAGGTAGTCTTGACTTTCCTAACATGCATGCTATCTCCACCAATGGTTCCATTAACAAATAAAACTTTTAATATGACAATGCATGGCATTACCTCATGTTTGATTATCACTTAGTGGTTACCTTGCTCTTTGATTGGTATAAAATAGTCAATGTATTTCTTGGAAACTAGAGAGATTTCATCTTTGGTAGAATAAGAATGGATGGGTTCCACCTCTTCTAGAGCACCAAATAATGTGGAAATTTGAAATTCAGGGAACTCTTCTTGAATATCATATCTTTGTACTCTATCAATTCCATAAATGTGTATGGGGATGGGATTGAGGGTTTACCCTATTTTGATTAAGAGGCCTTTTTATCTTTTGGTATCTATAATTCTTTTAATGTCTTAAACTGGTTCATTCTTTACTTACTAGCTAGAGAAAATTAGGGCTCACTTGATGTTTGGGAATATAAAAAATGCACTTCTTTAATCAAAGGAGCAATAGTAAATTGAATTTTCAATAGAATTATTTTTTTATATATCATTCATAAGACCGAGTATTGAATGTATCCATACACATTCAATGTAGATAATGAAAATTTTCCTTAATATTAATTATTCATTAATTATTTGTGTCTAGTCATAACTTCTAATATAATTATCACTCATTCATCAACTTGTTTATTTACCATATCATTGATCTTTCCCATTTATGTTTTGGTCATGAATTCCTTGGATAGTTCAACTTATCAAGTCCTCATTAGTAGACTTTTAATTCTCTTCACTATGTTGGGTAGGTCCTGTGGTGGCAAGTTAATATGATCAATCCATGTGGAATGATCTCAGGCACCTAAAAAGCATAGTTTTTAGACCATTAGTTTGGTATATATTTAAACAAAGAACTTATTATGCCTATGTTTTACCATTATTGAGACACATAGAATGATATCAGAACCTTAGAGGCTTAGGATATCAAAACCATTGGATTACATACTAGAGAAATACTTAACCTTCTTTTGGCCAAAGATTATAATGAAATGCCAAGTGCCAATCTCTCAAAACCTTAGAGGTTTCAGGAGATTAGAACCATTGGCACTTGGAAACACAACTATTAAATTTTTTGGTAACTATATGAAGTCTCTATGTTTCTATTTTAAGGTGAATATGCTACATGGTGAGTTCACAGATCCTAGGAGATTAGAAGACTTCAACTTTTAACATTATGAAATCTTGTAGACATCAATATCTTAATAAAATTAAATATTTTGTAATCATCCAAATATTTGAGTGATGTGAGATAAATTCATGTCATAACTACATGGAATCTAATAGTGTGGGCCTAATTAGAGGAGATTAATGATCCTTATATTTTAATACTTTGATCTAAAATATACAAACTATGACATAGAAATATTAGTTCTTAAAACATTGATATTGAAATAAAATTCTTGAAAACACAAGATTTGAAATGACTTAAGGTACTAGTTTAAGATTGGAATTTCAAAAATTGAATTTTTGCAATGCTAGATTTTATTAAAATAACCCTAGATGACAAATGCATGGTAACCTAGTCATAGATCTTTAGGCTCATAGCTCCCAAAATAAAGGTCTTACAATAATGAGTCCCCATTTTAAAATTTATGTGTGTATATGTGTGATAGAGAACAACAATAATCATATATAATATATACATGAATCAATATTTCATAAAGTAAATAAAAGGAGAAAACCCATAGGAAAATAAAACTCCTCCGCTCTAAAAAAAAAGAGAGAAAATAAGGAAATGTGTCCTGACAATAACGCATGATATGTTACCCATGCACCACAAAGGATGTAGTATGAAGATAAGTTCCCCTATAGATGCCAATCCATCTTACCATAATACATGGATGTTGAGTTTTTTTAATTTCTAAGTTAGAATAAGAATGGTGTTGAACACAAATATCACTGAGCATGAATATTACACTTCAAAATACTAGTTAGAATGATGAACCTAAGGAAGTATTGCATGAACACCTTCCCTCAATGCTAAATTTAGAGAATATGGAAATGAAAGTATTTAAATAAGTGGAATAAAAAGGGTTAGAATCGAGTAAAAAGAGTGGTGGGGATGTGACACTGGTGTCACTACATTAGAAATCACCAAAAATTTTGAGACATAAAAATCCTCATATGGGTTTAGATAAACAAAGTGATTAAATAAGATACCCATGTATAAATGAGGAATATATAAAATGTAGATAAAATATCTCAAGATGATGGCCCTGGTGGTGATGAGAGAGACTAGTAATTGAAATAGTACATGGTGCACAAACTAAGGTACACACACATGAAGGTAGACTATGATGTAAAACCAAACCCCCCATGACACTTTATAATTTAGTGTAAGTACAATATATACCATATAGAAAAACACTAAATTAAAATAAAAAAGACACTTTATACAATAGAATATCTCCAAACAAGGAGGCTATTAACCTATCAAATAAGTAATCACAAATCATGAGACTTTCTCTAAAAATAAAGCTGTAATGTAGGCAAAAAACATAAGTGGCATAAAAAACATACTAAAATAATGAAAGACATTGAGATCTACCAAAAATATGTATCCACGTGTATAGATAAATGAGCATGAGTGAAATAAAGTGTTTTTATGAGGGGATCTAAATAATAGAGGAACCATGCTAGTAAAATACTTGTAAATAATGATGGTACCACCACATGTGATTTGAAATCTATCTCAATTCAATAAGAATGGTGGATGAAGATGCCTACATAGGATTGGGTAAAAAATACACAATAGTAAAATATGAGATAACATGCAAATGGAAATTGGACTTAACAAAAAATATGTCCATTATGGATTGCAATCAAGATGGAAAAATCAATGAAGGAGAAAGTTTATTTTTTTTGTGAAGGGTTTGGCTACCTACCAAATAGGCATCACCCTTTAGTTGTTGACAAATATGATCATAAAAAATGGTACATGGCCAATTAATAAACAAATACAATATCTTCTTATGTCTCAAAAATACAAAATATTATTTTTAATAAAATATAATAAAAAATCATCCAAATATATTATTTTATAAAAACTAGAAAAATAAAATCCCTTTAAAAAATTCTCCCCATAAGGATTTTTATGTGAATAGTACTTATTAGTAAAACTAAAATAACTTTTTCAATTATTAATGACATTTTAATTTTCAAAATGCTCGAAAAATATGAAATAAGGCATACAAAACCTAGAAATTGTTGAGTGATTGTTTACAGTTTCTTCATATATAAATAAAGAAAAGACATATTTTTAGAATAGTATTGATTAGTAAAACAATGATAAATTTTGAAATTATTAATGAAATCAAAATTTCAAAATTTTATATAAAGTAGAAAACAAAGTGCAAAAAATCCAAAAAAATCTAAGATATCTTCTACAATTTCTCATAATTTGAAAAGGAACAATCATTTTTAACCAAAAAATTTATTTATAAAAAAATTGTATATCTTGCCTCTGATATTCAATTGGGATGAAGTTGGAGGTGATTATGTATTTATAA
The DNA here is from genome assembly GCA_037957365.1 of Torreya grandis. Lineage (NCBI taxonomy): Eukaryota > Viridiplantae > Streptophyta > Pinopsida > Cupressales > Taxaceae > Torreya > Torreya grandis. Next base: position 297,081 of record JARHVA010006467.1, on the reverse strand, counting down.
AATAATATGGATGTATTAGTGAGTTTTTATTTACTCCTTCAAACTCCAAAATTTACTTGTAATAAAAACACAAAAAAATAGGAAGTCCCCCCAAAAACTAAAATTTATTGCACACCTTTCTGATTCTCAAAAGAATCCAAAGAGGATGCAAGAGAAGAGCATAATTATTAAGAACAGAAATATATATATTGAGTAAGGATAAGATAATTAAATAAATAATGGTTTTTGGAGACCATACTAAAACCATGAAAAAGTTTAGAGAACTCTCACCCAAGGTCAAATCTACAAACCATTACCACTATAAAAGTCATTGATACATTTATCAAATAATATCTTAGTATATTATACACAAATAGTTCATATAATTAGAAATCCTCTATATCTCCAAAGCTCCATTAAATACAATGAATGAGCCTTGCATATATAGGAAAGTAAGATCAATCATAACTAAGATATCAAGCTTATAATCAATCATAACTAAGAGATCAAGTTAAAGATCAATCATAATTAAGAGATCAAACCTAGGACTAAGAGATAAATATCCATAAATGATAGAAATAAATATAAATTATTCTCTTAATATCTAAGAGATAAATATATAATATATCATAATATCTAGAACAATATAAACTAAATATCCATACATAAGTGAGTGGAAATAATAAAGTACCTAGGTGAACATAAGCTAAGATAAATAACCTACTCTAATAGGCTAGATAAAACATGTGAACTCACATCTACAAATTCTACATTGAGAGTGATTTTTAAATTCTCTCTCTCTCTCTCTCTCTCTCTCTCTCTCTCTCTCTCTCTCTCTCTCTCTCTCTCTCTCTCTCTCTCTCTCTCTCTCTCTCTCTCTCTCTCTCTCTCTCTCTCTCTCTCTCTCTCTCTCTCTCTCTCTCTCTCTCTCTCACACACACACACACACACACACACACACACACACACACACACACACACACAAGATATGATGATAGTTCCCTTATATAGATAGGGGATACTCAGGAGCCCTATCTATGGAAAATTTAATGGGATCAACAATTTACATTATATGGTGAGAGGTGTATAAAATTTATCCTTATACAGGACCCCAATATATATATATATATATATATATATATATATATATATATATATATATATATATATATATTCAATGGGATTAACAATTGACCTTATATGGTGAGAGGTGCATGAAATTTATCCTTATACAGTACCCCTATCTATATATAGGGGAATTTCTATTTATCTATTTATGGAACTACATATATAAGAATATATAATGATCCCTACACACACACACACACACACAAATTTGTCTAGTGTCTACCTTTTGGGTTAATTGTTTTGTCAATATCCCATGTTTTATGTTTGGCTTGTCTACTTGTTTTTTATTTGTAAATTTTATGAAAGGAATAATTTTAAATTAGTGCCCACATATTTTATTTATTTTTATTATATCTCTCTACCAAATCATTTTATTACTTTTAGTGAGATAAACTATTAAAAAATCTCCTTAATTTAATGTTGTACCTGTCTAATTCATTTAGAATTAGCACTTGTGAATTCCAATTTTTATTATTATTTAGATTATATAAATCCTTGCATGAATTTTTATGAGCTAAACCTTTGTGAAAATGTCACATATATTTTTATTTTATGTATATTAATAATAGACAAATATGTCTAATTTACCCACACACATTTTACGATTGCCTACATATATACAATGTCTTTGAATTGACATTGATAATCAAGGTGTACGCAATTATATTATTTTATAATTAGTTGATAATATAAGAAGAATATTTTAGATGATGATACTATTTTATTTTTAATTAAGAATTATTATTTTCATTTTTTTGATAGATAAAAATGTTCATGTAAAGTGAGCAATTGTATATTGAATTATTTCTTAATTATCACCTCCAAAGTATTTGTAATAATTTTTGGTGTTCTATATAAAATAATTTTAATAAATTTTATATAGATTTGATTTAGGAACCAAAAAATATGTCTATTTCACCTACACAAGTTTTCGGTTGACTACATATCTACAATGAATTTTATGTCTCATGGAGAATCAGAGTAAATGTAGTTATATTATTTTTATTAATTTATATAATTAGTATCCATCAATTTTTTAATTTTTTTTGGTGTGTAAATTATATTAAATTTAAGGTACTTCAAATGGAACTTATGAAAAATGGATTTCAAGTGACATAACCTCTTTTTGACATATGACTTCATACCAAACATTATCATAGTATGATTTCTTCTATGATGATTCCTAGTATGAAGTCAATGTGGAAATGTTATAGGTAGTAATCTCTAAAAAAGGTTACTTTTATGCATTTGGGATGATAGAAAGAATAAAATTGTGTTGATATAGTTCTATTTTCTTATTATTATTGGATCATTAACTTCTAACTTCTCTAGGCTACTTTTCAGTATCTATAATGTGTTTTTGAGAGATTTTTTTTATAACCTAGTTTTTGAACCATTTTAAAACTATATATTAACATTTTCATGACATATTTTATGTTGTTTTGATTATATAATTATTATATCATGGAATGATTTAGATGATATGATTTTTAAATTGATTATATATTTATTATTATTAAGCTTATGATGTTTGATCTCAGTTGTTATTTAGTTATAAACATTAGATGTTATAATTGGTTCAAATATTGATGATGTATTATCTTTATGATTATATGAACTAAAATAATCTAGGTTTGATTGATGGAGTCCAATAATAGGGTTTGAATATGTAAAGTTGATCATATTTTGATAATAAGAAGAATATGCATAAGTTTCCAAAAATAACCATTGCTTGTTTAGTGCATTTATTGATTGTTGAGTTCACTTGATCCTTGTTCTACATTCAGATGTTTGAGTGTCATTTTATTCGTATTTCTTTGGTAGTTTGATTTAAATGTATTATTAAATCATATTGATATTTTTGGCATTACATTAAATGATCATATTCAGGTTACCATTATTATTAGAAATTGGTTCAAACCATGTTTTGTAAGATAAACGCAATTATGATATGTTATGTACTTGTATTATTATCAATTTATGTGATACATGATAGTTTTTGAAACTTATATTATTTATTATACTATGGTGTCATCATCATTTGTATCATCTTACTTTGTTTATGGACTATCACCTTTTGAAATGTCCTAGCTACCACCTTATAAGGGTTTGTGTTGATTTGTTTGGCTTGGTATGGTATTGTGTTAGCCTAGTTCAATTATACCTTGGTCCATCAAATAACATAATTTTATTATTATTATTATTATTATTATTATTATTATTATTATTATTATTATTATTATTATTATTATTATTAATAATAATTAATTAATTAAAAATAATGGCATTCTAACCCATGGACATCATATGCATGGAAAGGTAATAATGTGATGCATGGTTGACTTAAGGTTTTGGATTTTGATGGCACAATCTTTAATGTGTTGGTTTCCAATGTTTTCTTGGGTAGCTCAATCTTGATTGGTTATTTTTCTTGAGATAGTGGAAACTGTAATAGCCATTGATATTATTCTAGGAGCTTGTCTCACCATTTGAAATATTCTAGTTAGATGATGTGTAAGGATTGTTGATTTAAAATTTGTTAGTGTTTATATTGTAGTTCTACTGAAATAAATGGGGGATATGGAGGAACATGAATTTAATGTATTCATATTATTGCACCATGACTCGAGATATCATTTTTTAGATACATACTTTAAAGGGGTTAAATAATTCACTTTTCCATGGGAGAGGGGGACACATAGTGAGAAAGAATCACAAAAAGAAAATAAACTCTCTCATGTGGGAAAAGGTGAGAAAGTAGACTATGATATTTTTTCTAAGTTTATACTAGTTTTTTTTTACTTTTTATGTTTTGAGAAAAAGGCATTATAAGGAATGTGAATGTAAAATAACATGGTGTTTTTTTTGGGAATGTTATATTCATGTACATTTCTATCAATGCCATATGTATTACATACACTTGGTTTGTGTTGAAACTTTTGTTTCATGTTTGGTTTTTTTGGGCCTTCTATTATGGCTCAAACCTTATTTTTGGAGCACACATTAGGTGTTTTTGGCATAAATTATTCATGGATTTTATATGAGGACTTTCATCCATGACATAAACACTTAGGGTTCATGTTAAAATTCATTATTTTTTTGTTTTTTCTTCTTGTTAGGTTGTTGCACATTTATAGAAATTAAAAAAAACATTACCACCACCTTTTAATCTAGGTTATACCATCAATTTGATGGATGGGGTGGCTAGGTCCACCAATGGGGGCTCATAGAGATGGCTAGCTAGTATTTTTCCACTCTATAAGTTATTGGATTAACCTATGTATGGTCTTCATGATGTCTTTCAAATTCATGGAGAAATATTAGAAATGATTCATTATGATTTGATCTCATCAGTACCCCTAGTTATGTTATTTACTTTATATTTAATCTATGTATTATATTGTTTATATCAAAAAAATTATATATAATCATTAATTGTACATATGTCATATGGTTTTGATTTAATATTCCAAAGTTGTTGCATTGTAGTGTATGCTTTTTAAAGGAAATCAAATTTAGATTTATATTTACTGTGTATCTTGACTAAGTTTTTCATTTGATATATATATATATATATATATATATATATATATATATATATATATATATATTTGAAATAATGATTAAGAATTTACAATGATTTTAATATTATAATCATGTTTGTTCAAGTGCAAATGTATTTGTATGAGTAGTGACTGTATATATATATATATATATATATATATATATATATATATATATACAGTCACTATATATATATATATATATATATATATATTTGAAATAATGATTAAGAATTTACAATGATTTTAATATTATAATCATGTTTGTTCAAGTGAAAATGTATTTGTACGAGTAGTGACTGCATACTATGTTTGATTATGAATTTTTTTTTCAGAGATTTCAACCTCATTTCATTATAATACAATTGCATAGCATTTAGAATGCTATATGTATATGCATGAATAAATGAATCTTTTCAACTATGTTTACTTGATTATTATAAAATTGTTATGGGAAAATAATGCTTGTGGATGAGATGGGTTTTTTTTTATTATGTTTTAATTTTATTTAATAGCGAAAATGTATAAGTAGTCATTATTGATTACTTGGTTATATGCTTTTTTTAAGATGCATAAGATGAGAATTTACAATTAAAAACACTCGAATCATTATGATTTGGGTTTATTTATTTGAAAAAATAATTATGGAAAAGTTTTTTTACATTTTGTGTTTAATCTATCCATTTTTTATGTTAACTTTGAACTCACTAGTTTGAATACTAGTTGTGTATGCTTAGCTAGGGTCTTTTGCCTTTGATATTAACCATCATTTCTAAACTATTCATAGGAATATATATATTATATCATTATTATTTGATTATGCATTTGAAATCTTATTGTAGATATGACTTTGTACTTTTTGAATCTCTATTTAGCTATGAATCATGGATACAAAACATTGAATATGTTTCATTAAAAATGAATGCTAAACTTATAAATTAGCTAGTCATTGTATGTTTTTTATTGATAATAAATAATTTATTTTAACATTTTCCAAAATTATAAGTCATTTTTAGAAATCATGCTGATAGTCTATTCAAATTTATGAATTAATATATTCAATTGAGTATATGTTGTATATGAAATCTTAAGGAGTGAATGAATTTTCTTGGAATACATAAATGTATTTAGTACTCTATTTTGAATTAAAATAAATAAAGGGTATAACTAGTTTGGATATTTTTTTATTGAGGTAATGGAACACATTTGGATTTCTTACTTAGCATTTTATATGTGTATACGAGATAGGGCTACATGTTTCTCAGTATGATAGTGTTTTAAAATATTTTGTGGATTATTTAACATAGTTGTTCTTAAAAAACTATTTAGGGTTTTATTAACATTTAAAGTGTGTTTAAATTTCAATTATGTCTATAAAATTCCTTAATGAGATTAAGATCAAGATAAAAACAATGTTTGAGTTAGTAAGACTAAATAATAGTGAATAAGGATAAGAATTCTTAGTTTGAAAATAACTCACTATTTTTAGAATTCTTAATGTATAATGATTGTGTTGTATAGATAACCTTGATGATGAATTGGGGTAAGTTAAATATTTTTTTCCAAAAGATAGGTTAAATAAGCATGGTTATTGTTTGAGGAATTGATTGAAAGAATTGTTACAATTTGGGGTGAAGTTATGGTTTATGGAATGTTACATATCAATCATGCTTTTGCTAATTTGACATCAAATAATAACATGGATTGTATAACCGAGTTTATAAAATACAAGTATTATATTTGATTTTATGTCAAACTTAATTTAATTACAATGTGTAAAATTAATATGATTTATTTTTATAAAACTACCACTATGAATAAAAGACAAATGGACATGATATATAAGAAAAATATTATCTCACACTCATAATAGATTCATCATTATATCCATTCTTTAGAGATAAGTTTCATGAAACTACATTAAATTAATTGCATTATTTTATCTTGTTTTTTCAAGCTTTATTTATTATGTCTCTCATACATAAATAATTTCTTAGAGGCAAGTTAATAATATATCCATAAATGGAATTTCATCCAAATGAGATGCATAATAATGAAGGGCTAGTAGATGGATGTTATAATCAATTTCTTATATGGTCATGGTGTTCTTGTTAATTAGTGGAATAATAAATATATTATATTTTGTTGTCATGACCCTAAGACCAAAGTAAAACTAATTTTATTTAGGTATCATCGAATCTCACTTATTCCATTTACGTATTCATCGTGTGAACTATATTATTAATAACTCTAATCCTTTAATAGTTAATCTTGATTTATAACTGGAAAAAGGAGTAATTATTGTGATACTTCATGCCTATGAAAAAATGGGAGTAAGTTGATGAACTTAATTCTCAATGGAAGGTATGAATCATTTTATTAGAAAGGTAATTTGCATGTGGATAATAATG